>JAKGGE010001790.1:0-15962 GCA_023748175.1 Hoolock leuconedys
TAGCAAGTTCAGCCTATAGCATTCCTGCAGCTGTTAATGTGAGCATCCGATCTCTGGAACCTCTTTCTCTTACCTTTTATGTTCTCCAACACCTTCTAAAAGGAGTTTCAAATTACACCCTCAGCCTGAAGCGTCTCTCTGTAGAAACTTGTCTGGGATGGGAACCTCGAATAGAAGAAGGAAATGCTTCTCCTTGAAAATACTCAATTATTCAAAACAGGCTCAAAAACGCCATTGTAATTTAGCAGGCTGTTGGCTTACTCTTGGAAATCATCTACTCCAGTGATCCCCAAACTTAACTGAGGATTATACACACCTAGGGAATACACACACACACACACACACAGGTTTTGGAAACAGTCATGTAGCAGACAAAGTAAAATACGCGGGATAGGCCCAGAAGCCTGTATTGCTGTGTTATTTTTTCAGTTCTGAGTGATTTTAATTGATCAAGTAGGTTTGAGATCTAATGTTCTAATCAAATGAAAGAAACCCAGAAGGGAATTTTGGAGATCAATATCAGCAGCTAAACTTGTGTTTGGCTTTGCTTTGTTTAGACACCTTCTGCTGCCGGCTCCTATGGAGGCAAACACTCAGGCAGTCTCCAAACATATTTGTTCACACATATTTTCCCTCTTTTTTATAAGGGAGGCGGTACGCTCATTCTCTCTCTTCGATACTGGACAAAATCAGTATTGATGATAGTAAAAAAGTAACAATAACAGCAACAGCTGCATTTATTCATCATCTATTAGGTTCTAGGGCCATGAGGACAGTATGCATATATCCATTTTGCAGATGGCAAAACTAAAGTTTTCAATATGTTGAAGCCACATTGACAGTAGTGTCAGGCAGCTGAGTTAAAACATTTTCTGTTGACTCCAAAGACCATTTTCTTTTCATCGCCCTGTCGCACCTCAGATGGAAGAAGATAATGAATAGAGACCACCTGCCTTTTTTTTAATACTTTAAGTTCTGGGATACATGTGCAGAACGGCTGCGTTTGTTACATGAGCCACCGCGTGCCATGGTGGCTGCTGCACCCATCAACCTGTCATCTACATTGGTGTTCTCTAATGCTGTCCCTCTCCTAGCTAAACCCCTGACGGGCCCGGTGTGTGATGTTCCACTCCCTGTGTCCATGTGTTCTCACTGTTCAACTCACTTATGAGTGAGAACATGTGGTGTTTGGTTTTCTGTTCCTGTGTTACTTTGCTAGAATGATGGTTTCCAGCTTCTGTCATGTCCCTATGCAAAGACATGAACTCATCCTTTTCCGACTGCATACTATTCCATGAATTGTGTATATACTTTTCCCCATTTTCTTTATCCAGTCTATCATTGCCAAATGGACCCTTTGTAAACTTTTTTTAAAGTACTATTAAAATATGAGTTATTATTGTTAAATGTCTTTAGAACTTGATGCTGTTCTAAATGTTAAATTCAAAAATAAATCAAGTTCAAAAGCAAAATGATTAATAATAAATCAAAAAAATTATGCCAAGCCTTTGTTTAATTCTATTCAACATAATAAATGTCTTAAAAATTCACATTCAGGGCGGGCACAGTGGCTCCGCTTATCCCAGCACTTTGGGAGGCTGAGGGCAGATCCACAAAGGTCAGGAGTTGAGACCTGCAGCCAGCCTGGGCTCCGTCTCTACTAAAAATACAAAAATTAGCGAGTGTGGTGTCAGGCACTTGTAATCCCAGCACTTGGGAGGCTGAGGCAGGAGAATCAGCGTAAAGACTTCGGGGAGGTGGAGGTTGCAGTGAGCAAGATCATGCCTCAGCCTGGAACGGGAGCTAGACACGTCTCAGAAAAAAAGAAAAAGTTCACATTCCCGGAAAAAATGCATTGTGACCCATTGTCATTGACTTGGAATATTTTGATATTAAGCCTTGCTCACTCATTTGTTTGTTCCTTGATTTGTGGTTACCTGTAATTTTACTATTTATTGAATGCCTGTTTTCCTAGGCACTGCACTAGGAGCTGGAACACAGATGAATAAAGAACAGAAACCCTGTCTTTGAGGATCTTTTATCCTCATTATGGAGCCAAAGATAAGTTACATTTGAATTTAATAAAGGAAGGCAAAGGGGAAACAGACTGATGGGGACAGGGATGGTTGTTTTTTTTGTTTGGTTTTTGTGGTTTTGTTGTTGTTTTATAGAATGGATTTACAAAGAACTTTCTCAAGCAATGCTTTGAGCAGAGTCAAATGATAAAAGGGGGTGAACAGGAAACTATCTGGATAATGTCACTCTAGGAAGAGTAAACAGGTGTGAAAGAGATCCTGAGATAGCAACGCTCTTGGCTTGGTAGCAAGAAGATGCCCTCAATGCCCCAGTACGCACTTGAAATTGGGTCATTTCTTCTCATCAGAGCCTGGAGACAGTATCCTTGGTCCTATAGGCAAGCAGAACATAGAGGCTGTGGCTGAGCCTTCTTCCCCTGTCGGGGTGACAAGATCAGCACCCTGGGGCAGCTTAAATGCTCGGGGATCAGCATGACCCCACTTGGTGAGGTCAGGGGCTGCTCACCTCCTCCCCTCAAAGGCCAGGTTGGGGTCAGAAATGCCAAACCCATCTGTCTCTCACTCAGCCTGGGGACTTCAGAGCCTGGAAAGTGACATTCCTTGTCCCTCCCAGACTACCAGGGACCAGGAGGAATGAGGACAGTTCCTCAACTTCTATGTATGTGTTTTGGATGCACTCCCGTCCTCTTTGCTCCTCAGGGATAATGCAGATCCTGATAGTTTAATGTGTTTTCTTTGCCCCTGGCATTGTTTGTCTGGATTTTCTGGCTGGCCTCGCTGATGCCCTGTGTGGAAGGTGTGGTCCAGGGGTCATCAGTGTCACAAGACAGAGAGGGCCTATCAGCAGGCCAGGAGCTAAGACAACCAGTTCCCCTCTCCTTTCCCATGAATCACTGCCAATACACACAGCACTTATCTTACAGGGACATTTCTGGAAAGTTGGCCTACAAACTGCAACCAAGATGTGGGTCTTAATCACAGCTGTTAAGTAAGCAATGCTACTTTTGCCTGGAAACACTAATGGGAACTATGGTTTGTGGAAGAGCCAGAGCTTAGTAGATGCATAAAATTAACTTCTTACCTGCTAACTTCACAGGAGAAAAGAGATTGGTTGGTGTGGCTTCCTCTTGACTAAGAGCCAATGCAATTTTACCATTGATGGTTTGGCTCTCCTGTTTCTCCCTGGTAGTGCCAACCGTAAATATCAAAAGATACCTACTATTTTGCTTGTTTCTTGACATATTCCTAGAAGGTGGCAATTTGGCAGCATTGTCTGTCTACTGTGTGATTGCTCTGCAGATGCAGTCAAGGGATCTTATTCTCTCTTCAGGTTTCCAAGAGAGTTGTTCACAAAGAAGAAAATCATCAAGAACCCAAGGTTAAGGACCTGGCAGGTGTAGATGGAGGGAGAAGAAAGAGTGGAGCAGCACTGCATCATCAAACCTGAGCTGTAAGTCTGGGAAGAACTTCACTAGCTATCCATACTCAAATCATCAAGTTGGCCCCATCTTACCTGGTAAGATGAGAGGCAGACTCACTGCAGACTCTTCCCTTACTCTACAAAGCTGCTCCAGAACCATGAAATGAGCACAAAAGCTAGCAGGCCAACCAGGAACATGTTAGAAAACCTGGCACTCATAGCTATAAGCATGGACTTTGGCACCAGAGAACGGGAGGAATGCCTTCTACAGCCTGGGCAAGATCATTTGCTCTGTGAGCCACTTATCTATAAAGGTAGTAACATATAGGACTATTGTTAAAGAGCTGGAGATGCATACATGAAAACTGCTAGCTAAAGTGTCTGGCATATAGTTGCCAGTAAAATAGTAATTCTGATTATCATAAACATAATGATTGTATTCTATGCAGATGTGTGCTGACAGGTCAAGCATGCTGTGGGGGGGGCCAACACGGTGGCTCACACCTGTAATCCAACACTTGGGGCAGAGGGCAGATCCGAGGTCGGAGATCAAGACCATCCTTGCTAACACAGTGAAACCCTGTCTCTGTCTACAAAAGCCAAAAATTAGCTGGGATTACACCTGTAATCCCAGCTATGAAGAACTGAGGAGCAGAAGAATGCAACTTGAACCTGGAGGCAGAGGTTTCAGTGAGCTGAGATCACACCACTGCACTCCAGCCTGAGTGACAGAGTGAGACTCTGTCTCAAAAAAAAAAAAAAAAAGAAATGCTAACATTATTCCTATCAGGCTTCACCTTTGTGATAGTTAAACAAACAAACAAAAAAGAAAAAAATTAATCAGAAAAATTTTTTAAAAAGCAAAACACTCCCAATATTCAATGTCAAGCTTAAAGCCAACTCTGCACACCAGCCAGGAGACACACCAGGTCTTTTATCTCACTCCACCACCACCACCACTGCCCGGCTCAGAGCACTCAGGAGCCATATGTCATCCTGAGAGAAAACCTGCAACCATGAAAACCCAAAGTCTGTTCCTCAACCAGGAAGTGCATGAAGTTCATGGCATTTCCACTATATCCAGATCAAAGCGGGCCAGCACACCCAGGTTGCTAGGCCTGCAGAAGGAGCAGGATTCCGTGCTAGCACAGCCAGGGTCAATCTAGGAGGAACCTTACTCTGACTAGATAGACCTGAAAATCTAGGCACACATCCAGTGCGGGGTTTGGACATCCTGAATCCCCCTCTCTTGCTGTTTTGCCTCTCATCAGTTATTCCTTTAAAGCTAAAGAATAATCAATTGCAGCTCTTCAGCCCCAGGCTCCAAGACCGTCCCCTTCCCAATTACTGTCAGAAACCTGGGTGGAGAGCAGTTGATATTTGTGTTACTTCTACCCAGTAAGAAACATCCACTTTCATCCTCCCCATGACGTCCCCATAAGGCTAAATTTGGAACTTATCTGCAAACCTCCAGAAAAGCTTTTCCTTCCAACTCTGGTCTCTACCTGTGACCTCCCAAAGCACCGTCTCCCAGGTTTGTACACTCCCGAGAAAGAGTCACGGGGTGTACCGTCCTTCTTCCCCAAATCACATCTGTCCAAGACCTTTTGCTGTGTTTTCAAAATGTCTTTGTGTTTCCCTCTACTTCTTTCCTATCTACTCATGGCGAGATTAAGCGTGTCTGGGCTGTAATTGCCTCCTCAGCTGGTCTGCCGAACTTGTTTCTCGCGATTAGTAATTTATTTAGCCATAACCATCAGGATACTTTTCATAAGTGAGTTCATCAGTCACCTCTCTGTGCCAGCCACTCAGCTGATCAGAATCCACTTCCTGAAAATTGTGACATGACTTGCGATCTTTCCCCATTCTTTTTCTCTCTGCTCCCTTACAGCCACTCATTGTCCCTTAGACATCCACACTTTTTCTCACCTCTGGGTTTCATGCAGGCTTCTTTTCCTGAGGGAGAATTTTGAAAGTTTTCCTAAAATGCTAACTCCTATATCACAGCATCTCTGCCTGCCTTCAAGTGGGCTGGGAATACCTTCTGGACTGGAGGTAGATCAGGAGCCCTTTTCAAATGCAACACTATTTTATAAATAAATCAACTTTCTTTGTTTTAAATTTCTTAAAAAAACTACTAAAAGAAAAATAAACACCAGATAATCCAATTAACATTTTTTGTTAAAGGGCAAAAAATTTTCCCATAATATTGCAAGATTTAAATATTCCAAGGACTTTTGGTGTGAAATACTAAAATGGAGTAAGTTTATCCTGGGAAACTCTAATTGTTGAATGTTTATTTCAGAAAGCTGTAACATTTGTTCATTTAGCTTGTAAACTGTTTGTCTTAGGTCTTTGGTTTTACCCATCAACTTTGTTGAGAATTATTTCATCCTGGCATCATCTCAGCTTCCACAATTAACTCGCCTATAAAGGCCCAGCAGATTTTTCTAAAATTAAGAATGGATATTAAGGTATATTTCTTCTTTATAAAAAATGTACTCTGAGAAATAGAATAAAGTGATTCTTTATAAGAATGCAGAAACTCAGCCTGTCATGAGAGTACTGCATTGCCTAAAATCGTTGACTTTCTGATTCTCAAATGGTTCTGTGATGAAAACAAGCTTCCTGGGGAGAATCGCTAATCTTATTTTATGTGATTCTAACTATGGACACACTATGTTGTCCACTGGGAATATTTAATGGTGAGAAAGTCTGCATAATATTTACAAGTTCTGCCTTAGTGCACATTCTTTTCCTAAGAAGCAATGCAACAATGTTTATATCCCTCCACAGACCATTATCTTCAGGATCCTCTTCTTTGCCATGCTAATCTACTCTTTCTCTCCCATAAATATAAACAGGATTTCCTGGATGGTAGTTTCTTTTGGGTGGATGAGGTCAGTAACAGACTCATATCATATCCACTTCATTACTGGCTTTGTTGCATCCCAGGATCTGATCCAAATATCAATGCCTGCCTTGAGGGTCATGTTTGGCCCTGAGCTATTTCCCCCGGCTCTTTCCAGTCACAACTGAAGAACAAGTGTGCCTAGAAAGCACACGGCATTCTGCACGGATGTCATCACTCCCCATTGAAACCAAGACAGTTTCGTTCTCAGATTTTACATGGAACCAAGCCAAAGCATCAAGAACCAAGAGGAAAGGCTCCTGTGACTCCAGCAAGTTTCAGCCTATAGCATTCCTGCAGCTAATGGAGACCAGTCTCTAAGGACCTCTTTCTCTTACCTTTTATGTTCTCCAACACCTTCTAAAAAGAGTTTCAGAATTACCCTCAGCCTGAGTCACCTCTGTAGAAACTTGTAATGATGGGGAACTCGAATAGAGAAGGAAATGCCTTCTCCTTGAAAATACTCAATTATTCAAAACAGGTCAAAAACGCCATTGTAATTTAGCAGGCTGTTGGCTTACTTCCTTGGAAATCATCTACCCAGTGATCCCCAAAATCCTAACTGAGGATTATAGCACACCTAGGAATACACACACACACACACACAGTTTTGGAGGCTCAGTCCATGTGAACCAAAGTAAAATATACACTCTGGATAGGCCCAGAAGCCTGTATTGCTGTGTTATTTTTTCAGTTCCTACTGGTGATTTTGGTGATCAAGTAGGTTTGAGATCTAATGTTCTAATCAAATGAAGAAACCTGTATGAACTTTGGAGATCCAATATCAGCAGCTAAACTTGTGTTTGGCTTTGCTTTTTGTTTGCAGACACCTTCCTATGGGAGGCAAACACTCAGGCAGTCTCCAAACATATTTGTTCACACATATTTTCCCTCTTTTCCTCAAGGGAGCTGATGCTTGCTCATTCTCTCTCTCTCTTCAGTGATACTGGACAAATCAGTGATGATAGTAAAAGTAAATAATAACAGCAGCAGCTGCATTTATTCATCATCTATTAGGTTCTAGGGCCATGAGGACAGTATGCATATATCCATTTTGCAGATGGCAAAACTAAGTTTCAATATGTTGAAGCCACATTGACAGTAAGTGTCAGCGCTGGGATTGGAAACATTTTTCTGACTCCAAAGACCATTTTCTTTTCATCATACCCTGTCACACCTCAGATGGAAGAAGATAATGAATGAGACCACCTTTTTTTTAATACTTTAAGTTCTGGGATACATGTGCAGAACATGCACGTTGTTACATAGGTATACACCGCAAGCTATGGGTGGCTTGCTGCACTCCATCAACCTGTCATCTACATTAGGTGTTTCTCCCATCGCTAACTCCTCCCTCAGCCCCAAACCCCTGACAGGTCTCGGTGTGGGATGTTCCAATTCTGTGTCCATGCGGTTCTCACTGTTCAACTCACTTTATGAGTGAGAACATGTGGTGTTTGGTTTTCTGTTCCTGTGTTACTTTGCTAAGAATGATGGTTTCCAGCTTCATCCATGTCCCTGCAAAAGACATGAACTCATCCTTTTTTATGACTGCATACTATTCCATGGTGTATATGCACCACATTTTCTTTATCCAGTCTATCATTGCCAAATGGGACCACTTTGTAAACTTTAAAGTACTATTAAAAATATGAGTTATTATTGTTAAATGTGTCTTTAGAACTTGATGTACAATTTCTAAAGTAAATTCTAAAATAAAATCAAGTTCAAAAGCAAAATGATTAATAATAAATCAAAGAATTATGTAAGCCTTTGTTTAATTCTATTCAACATAATAAATGTCTTAAAAATTCACATTCAGGGCCAGGCACAGTGGCTCACGCTTGTAATCCCAGCACTTTGGGAGGCTGAGGCGGGCAGATCACAAGGTCAGGAGTTCGAGACCTGCCTGGCCAGCACAGTGAAACCCCGTCTCTACTAAAAATACAAAAATTAGCTGGGCGTGGTGTCAGGCACTTGTAATCCCAGCACTTGGGAGGCTGAGGCAGGAGAATCACGTGAACTCGGGAGGTGGAGGTTGCAGTGAGCCAAGATCATGCCACTGCACTCCAGCCTGGGAGAGCAGCCAGACACCGCCTCAGAAAAAAAAAAAAGAAAAGTTCACATTCAGGAAAAATTTTACCAGGACCCATTGTCATTGACACTTGAATATTTTGATATTGCTTCCTGTCTAATTCATTTGTTTGTTCCTTGATTTAATGATTTACCTGTAATTTTACTATTTATTGAATGCCTGTTTTCTAGGCACTGCACTAGGAGCTGGAGACACAGATGAATAAAAGGAGCAAAGCCCTGTCTTTGAGGATCTTTTATCATTATACTGGAGGCAAAAGATAAGTTACATTTGAATTTAATAAAGGAAGGCAAGGAAACAGACTGATGGGGACAACAGGGATGGTTGTTTTTTGTTTGTTTTTGGTTTTTTTGTAGTTTTTGTTGTTGTTGTTTTTTATAGAATGGTTACAAAAGAACTTTCTCAAGCAGTAAACTTTGAGCAGAGACTCAAATGAAGTAAGGGGTGAACCAGGAAACTATCTGGATAATGTCACTCTAGGAAGAGTAAACAGGTGTGAAAGTCCTGAGATAGCAACGCTCTTGGCTTGAGGAATAGCAAGAAGATGCCCTCAATGCCCCAGTACGCACTTGAAATTGGGTCATTTCTTCTCATCTGAAGCCTGGAACAGTATCATGGTCCTATAGGCAAACAGAACATAGAGGCTGTGGCTGAGCCTTCTTCCCCTGTAATGTCCCGGGGTGACAAGATCAGCACCTAAGGAGCAGCTTAAATGCTCAGGGATCAGCATGACCCATTACAGCGGTGGAGGTCAGAGGCTCACTCACCTCACTCCCCTGTAAGTCTGGAGTTTAGGGTCAGAAATGCCAAACCCATCTGTCTCACTCAACCTGAGGACTTCAGAGCCTGGAAAGTGACATTCCTTGTCCCTCCCCAGACTACCAGGGACCAGGAGGAATGAGGACAGTTCCTCAACTTCTATGTATGTGTTTTGGATGCACTCCCGTCCTCTTCTGCTCCTCAGGATGTCTGAATCCTGATAGTTTAATGTGTTTTCTTTGCCCCTGGCATTGTTTGTCTGGATTTTTCTGGCTCGCTGATGCCCTGTGTGGAAGGTAGCCAATTCCAGGGGTCATCAGTGTCACAGACAGAGGCTCATCAGCAGGCCCAGGAGGCACAAGACAACCAGGATTTCCTCTCTTTCCCATGAATCACTGCCAGCCACACAGCACTTATCTTACAGGGACATTTCTGGAAAAGTTGGCCACAACCGCAACCAAGATATTTGGGTCTTAATCACAGCTGTTTAAGTAAACAATGCTACTTTTACCTGGAAACACTAATGGGAACTATGGTTTGTCAGAGCCAGAGCTTAAGTAGATGCATAAATTAACTTCTTACCTGCTAACTTCACCCAGGAGAAAAGAGATTGGTTGGTGTGGCTTCCTCTTGACTAAAGGAGCCAATGCAATTTTACCATTGATGGTTTGGCTCTCCTGTTTCTCCCTGTTGGTCTTAGAAATGTGAAATATCAAAGATACCTACTATTTTGCTTGTTTCTTGACATATTCTAGAAGGTGGCAATTTGGCAGCATTGTCTGTCTACTACTGTGTGATTGCTCTGCAGATGCAGTCAAGGGATCTTATTCTCTCTTCAGGTTTCAGAAAGAGTTGTTCACAAAGAAGAAAATCATCAGAACCCAAGGTTAAGGGCTACCTGGCAGGTGTAGATGGAGGAGAAAGTGGGCAGCACTGCATCATCAAACACCAGGCTGTGAAGTCTAGGGAAGAGACTTCATTCCACTAGCTATCCATATACTCAAATCATCAAAGTTAGCCCCATCTTACCTAGTAAGATGAAGGCAGATATACCAGTCTTCCTTACTCTACAAAGCTGCTCCAAGAACCATGAAATGAGACTTCATGAGCCAACCAGGAACACATGTTGAAAACTATAACTCATAGCTATAAGCATGGACTTTGGCACCAGAGAGAACGGGGGAGGAATGCCTTCTGACCTGGGCAAGTCATTTAACTCTGTGAGCCACTTATCTATAAAGGAAAGGTAGTATTTTCTCTGCAGGACTATTGTTAAAGAGCTGGAATCATACATGAAAACTGCTAACAAAGTGTCTGGCATATAGTTGCCAGTAAAATAGTAATTCTGATTATCATAAACATAATGATTGTATTCTATGCAGATGTGTGCTGACAGGTCAAGAAACGCTAACATTAAGGGCCCAGCACGGTGGCTCACACCTGTAATCCCAGCACTTTAGGAGGCCACATGGCAGATCACGGCCGAGATCAAGACCATCCTTGCTACCACAGTGAAAACCCTGCCCCTGTCTCACAAAATGCTAGTAAATTAGCTGATTACGCGACCTGTAATCCCAGCTACTTTGGGAGGCTGAGGCAGAAGAATCAAGCTGAACCTGGGAGGCAGAGGTTTCCAGTGAGCTGAGATCACACCACTCGGGTAATCTCCAGCCTGAGGGACAGAGTGAGATCTATCTCAAAAAAAAAAAAAAAAAAGAAATGCTAACATTATTCCTATCAGGCTTCACCTTTGTGATAGTTAAACAAACAAACAAAAAAGAAAAAAATTAATCAGAAAAATTTTTAAAAAGCAAAACACTCCCAATATTCAATGTCAAGCTTAAAGCCAACTCTGCACACCAGCCGGAGAGCACCAGGTCTTTTATCTCACTCCACCACCACCACCACTGCCGGCTCAGAGCACTCAGGGCCATATGTCATCACCAGAAAGCCTGCAACCATGAAAACCCAAAAGTCTGTTCCTCAACCAGGGAAGCGTATGAAGTTCATGGCATTTCCTATATCCAGATCTAAACGGGCCAACAACACACCCAGGTTGCTAGGCCTGCAGAAAGGGCAGGATTTCCGTGCTAGCAGCCAGAGATCCAATCTAGGAGGAACCTACTCTGACTAGATAGACCTGAAAATCTGAGCACATCCAGTGCAGGGTTTGGACATCCTGAATCCCCCCTCTTGCTGTTTTGCCTCTCATCAGTTATTCCTTTAAAGCTAAAGAATAATCAATTGCAGCTCTTCAGCCCCAGGCTCCAAGACACGCCCCTCTCCCACTACTGTCAGAAACCTGGAGTGGAGAAACTTGGCCAGTTGATATTTGTGTTACTTCTACCCAGTAAGAAACATCCACTTTCATCCTCCTCCCATGAAGCGTCCCATAAGACTAATTTGGAACTTATCTGCAAACCTCCAGAAAAGCTTTTCCTTCCAACTCTGGTCTCTACCTGTGACCTCCCCAAAGCACCGTCTCCCAGGTTTGTGCACTCCCGAAGAGTCACAGGGATTATTGCTGTCCTTCTTCCCCAAATCACATCTGTCCAAGACCTTTTGCTGTGTTTTTCAAAATGTCTTTGGCGAGCATTTCCTCTACTTCTTTCCTATCTTACTCCATGGCAGGGTCGCATGTCTAGGCTGCCAAGCCTCCTGGCTGGTCTCCCAGGCACTAATTTCTGCGTGTAATTTATTTAGCCATAACCATCAGGATACTTTTCACTTAAGTGAGTTCATCAGTCACCTCTCTGTGCCAGCCACTCAGCTGATCCAGAACCACTTCCTGGATGAAATTAGACATGAGCCTTATGATCTTTCCCCCATTCTCTGCTCCCTCATTACTCATTGTCCTAACAGGCAGCTCCACACTTTTTCTCACCTCTAGGTTTCATGCAGGCTTCTTTTCCTGAGAGAATTTTGAAAGTTTTCCCAAATGCTAACTCCTATATCACAGCATCTCTGCCCCTGCCTTCAAGTGGTACAGAATACCTTCTCTGACTGAGGTGCAGATCAGGCCCTTTCAAATGCAACACTATTTTATAAATAAATCAACTTTCTTTGTTTTAAATTTCTTAAAAACTACTAAAAAGAAAAAATAAACACCAGATAATCCAATTAACATTTTAAAGTAATATTAACATAACCTTATTTAATCTTCCTAACAACCCTGTAAGGTAATAACTCTGAGATATATGTGTGTGTGTTTGTGTAAATGTGACATACACATGTGTGATACATATATATGTAATACATATATATATGTATTACATATATATGTAGTATAATACAGTCAGGCCTTTTTATCTGTGGGTTCTGCATCCATGGATTCAACCAATCCAGATAGAAAATATTTTAAAATTGTGTCTATACCGAACATGTACAGCCTTTTTCTTGTCATCACTATGACTTTAAAAGTATAGTACAACTATTTACATAGCTTTTACATTGTAATTAGGTATTATAAATAATCTAGAGATAATTTAAAACATATGCAAGGATGTACATAGGTTATATGCACCACACACCATCAGGGACTTCAGCATAGCGCACATTTTGGTATCTGAGGGGTTCCTGAACCAATCCCCATGGATGATACTGCTAAGGGAAGGACAACAGTATACACACACACAATAATAATAACACACGATACACATATATGTACACATATGCATGCATATATACATATATATATATATACACACACACATATAAATTCAAGGGCCAGTTAGGTTATGTAACTGATCAGTCACGGTAGAAATTCATGGTGTGCTGAGAATAAATATAAGTACTGGATCCTATCTTTTAAAGATGATTCTATTCCAAATGCTAAAGATTTTGTCCATAGAGACTCCTCAAAAAAAAATTCCTGACCTAATTGTCTTTCTCTTAGAATCTTTGTCTCCTTCTGGCATCCAGGCTTCAGAAAGGAGAGGTATGTGTATGTGAAAGGAATAGCACTCCTGAAAATCAGAGCCCAGTTCTAACACCTCACTTGGCTAAGACACTCATTAAAGCAGAACACAGACACCTCCATGTGGCATCTCGCTGAAGGTAACATTTTCTGTTGTTTCCTCTCATCATTTTCCTCGGGAGAGCTGTGAGCCCTTTTTTTTTGAGACAGAGTCTCGCCTCTGTCGCCCAGGCAGGAGGCAGTGGCGGATCTCAGCTCACTGCAACCTCCACCTCCGGTTCAAGCAATTCTCCTGCCTCAGCCTCCTGAGTAGCTGGGACTACTACTATTGTAGTAGAGATGGGGTTTCACCAGCTGGTCAGACCTCGGTCTCATCTCCTGTCCTCGGATCTGCTCACCTCAGCCTCCCCAAGTGCTGGGATTACAGGCGCGGAGCCACCATGCCGAAGTCATGTTCTTTTTTTTTTTTTCCTTTTTGTTTTTTTGAGATCGGAGTCTCTCTTGTCGCCTGCTGGAGTGCAGTGGCGCCTATCTTGCTCTCACTGCAGGCCTCGTGACCCCGCCCCCCAGGTTCACGCCCATTCTCCTGCCTCTCAGCCTCCTTAAGGCTGGGACTACAGGCTCTTCACCATGCCCGCTAATTTTGTATTTTAGTAGAGACGTTTCACTGTTAGCCGGATGGTCTTGATCTCCTGACCTCGCGGATCCGTCCGGCCTTGGCCTCCCAAAGTGCTGGGATTACAGGCCTGAGCCACCGCCTCCCTGCCCCAGTTGTGTTCTTAATTGCAACTTACATTCTGGATATCTGGGGCCTAGTGCCTAGGTTTTTCTATGATCATTTCTACTTCAGCGATTTTGTAAAAGTACCAAGGCCAATCCATCTTCTGCAGATGATAGGCTGACTGGGCTTTCACCTCCCAAATGACTCTAGAGGCCCAAGAACACAGAGGAACATGTATAATGAATGGAAAACATCTTTTCATGTTGATTTAACATCATCATGATTGTTTTCAAAACACCTGGAAAAATTTTGGAATGTCAAATCCTTAGATGTAGAAATGGCGCTTCCCTCCCCAAGGGCTACCCCTCACACTGTCATCAAAAGGGTCATAGACAGCCTGGCTCAAGTGCAGAAGACATTCCTTTTACAGTTGTAGTCACCCACTGCTCACAAGGAAGCCAGCTTCAGCCTGAGCTAGAAAGAATTTGAAACCTGGAGGCACAGAACTCACTGGCCAGTAGTTTGATTTTAAAGCCAAGAGTCTTTTAAAATACCAAATGAAGCACATCTCTGGCTTTGTTCCTGTCATAGGGTGCAGAAAAGTTTAAAGGGTTGTTGGGATGGGGTAGAGTAATGATACCTGTTTTAGAGCACAAAACATACAGACTATGCAGTAGGCCACTTGGGGAAGGAGAAAAGGGAGTGTAGGATCCCACAGGGCTAAAGATAACAAGGCTGAAATGGAAAAGAAAAGAAAGGGGAAGAAAGGGGAGAGAGAGGAAAACCAGCAGTGGTATGATCTTCCAATTAGTATTTTAAGAGCTTAATAAAAATGTGTGGTCAAATTCTCATTTCAAGCGCTGGACAACAGTTGAGTCTGGCCACTGCACCCAAGTGAAAGAGCTCGAACGAATGCCTCAGTCTGATCTTAGGGTAAGCCTGCCCTCTTTGGCAACCTACTGTCTCTTTTAGACTCACTAGATCAAGTCACACATGCCTGAAAAACTGATTCTATCCTAATGTGATAGAGTAAAAAAATTTATCCTTCTAGATAGTTGGTACGGCCACTCAGCCAGCAGACCCTTTCCAATAGGAATTGAGAAAGGTGCTATAATGTGAACGTGCAAGTGCTTCATCTATTTGCTCACTGGTTGAGAAAGAAACTGGGCTTGATGCCAGGCTACAGAGATGAGGAGAACTCAAGTGAGAGCTCTCTCTACTGGGGGTAACGAAGCAGAAGGTAAAATAATTACAGTGCTTTGGGACAAATTTGTGAATGGAAATATGTATCCAGGGAACAGGAACCCAGGAAAAGCAGTCCCTGATGATCTGGGGAATGGATGGAAGAGCCTAACAGGGCAAGGAGTTCATAGGACTTGAGACTTCACTGAGAGTCTCCCAGATAAACAAAGGGGGATGACGGGCAGGGCGTTGATGACGTGAAAGGGAACAGAAGGAGATCAGGTGATGTGAAGGCACGGAAGGCCTAGTGAGAGTCCTGAGCAGAGGGATTGGCGCTTTTGGTTCCAAGGCCAAGGAGCCCATGAGAGTTCTATGGAGGGAAATGACAGGATCAATTTGTGCTTTTGAAGGGCTGCTATGCTGGGAGTGGGAGCACCGAGGTCCTGGGAACATCAACCTGCTTGGTCCTGCCCTGACACCTGCAGAGGTCCCACTCAGGAAGGATGGGATTTGAGATTAGGTGCTTCAGAATTTGCAGCTCTTCTACACCTAACCCTCCAAAAGGCTGAGTCTTGTATTTTCCAGATCATTGCTTTAGGGTGGTACGAGAAAGTTGGAGTGGGAAACAGAGGAGGAGGATTTGAGCCTCGTGGTTGGGTGCCTTCACAAGATAAAGTCCTGAGAACCTCTCCACCTAACTTTGAAATCCTCAAGATCTTATCATTTTGTACTTTTTTTCTTTGTTGCAATACTTCTTAACTTCTTAGCAATCAAGTGGTTCATTTGACAAAGTCTAGAAGCAGTCTCAGGACACTAGCAGTTCCATTCCTGAAAGAGTCTCGACATTTCTTCTGTCTCAATCTCAGCTGCATCTGCCTGTGAACTTCCAGCTTACCAAGGCTCTATATCTTGCAGCGTGATG
>JAKGGE010002479.1:0-10535 GCA_023748175.1 Hoolock leuconedys
TAACTTTGAAATCCTCAAGATCTTATCATTTTGTACTTTTTTTCTTTGTTGCAATACTTCTTAACTTCTTAGCAATCAAGTGGTTCATTTGACAAAGTCTAGAAGCAGTCTCAGGACACTAGCAGTTCCATTCCTGAAAGAGTCTCGACATTTCTTCTGTCTCAATCTCAGCTGCATCTGCCTGTGAACTTCCAGCTTACCAAGGCTCTATATCTTGCAGCGTGATGGCCTCTTTTCCACGGTGGTTCTTGAGGCAAAGCTCCGGGACATCTGGGGCAGACCCAGGAGAAAGGAGAATCAACAGCCCCTTCAGTGGCCCCCATTTGCAGGCTTAAGATTGGCCTTAGATTTTAATCAGTGGAGGCTAAGACTTCTATTTCCCAGTTAGAGTCATTCATTTAGTTTTCAATTTAAAAAAATACTTCCGTTTGAAGAATCCAGCAATGATTATTTCCGTCTAAGGTTTAAAGAGAGAAAACCCCATGGTCCCAGGTGGAGCAGATCACCTGAGGTTGGGGGGAGTTCAAGACCAACTGACCAATATGAAAAGCCTGTCTCTACAAAATACAAAACTAGTCAGGCATGGTGGTGCATGCCTGTAATCTGATTACTCAGGAGGCAAGGCAGAAGAATGCAGCAGACAGAAGGAGGAGGTTGCAGTGAGCTGAGATCATGCCATTGCACTCCAGCCTGGGCAACGAGGAGTGAAACTCTGCCTCAAAAAAATAAAGAAATTATAAGGGCTTACATCTTATACATCGTATACCTCAACAAGGGAAAGCCAAAGTATCTATCTCAACGAGAAGAGAAGTAAATATGTAATGTAATTATGCTCATAACAAAATCATGTGGTAAACAATTAGTCGTATGTGAACACTTCAGGAGGTGCCAAGTCCCAGCTCTAAAACTTGCGCATTACTCTCAAACATCCAGATAGCAGCATACAGAACAGAGATATTCACTTTCACAAATTCTCTATTTCTCCATTCCACTCATGTCCACTACACTACACTCCATTCCATTCCATTTCATTCCATTACACTCCATTCCATTCCTCTCTTTAGGTCGGTTCTCCAGTGGTACCATCTCAACTCGTTTTGATTTTGCAGTTCCGTTCCGTTCCGTTTATCGTTCCGTTCCGTTCCCCTCGTTTCCGTTCCGTTCCGTTCCGTTCCGTTCCGTTCCGTTCCGTTCCACCTCTCCACTCCTCCGCCACGTTCCGTTCCTCCACTGCTCCTCCACTCCATTCCATTCAGTCTAATCCCGTTCCTCTGTTCAAAACATTCCATACCATTTCATTCTGCGTGCGCTCCACGTTCCACTCCACCACACTTCAATCCGTTCCATTCCAATCCATTCCATTCCACCCCATGCTATTCCATTCCTTTTCCTTGATTGCGGTCTGAAACGATCCTCGATGCGTTTTGTTTTCGCCGTTCACGCATGGTTCAGTCCGTTCCGTTCGCTCCGTTGCGCCGTTCCTCTCACTCCTCTCCATCACTTGCTCACTCGCTCGCTGCTCCGTCAGGTTCCGTTTCGTTTCGCTCTGCTCCATCGCTCCGTTTCGTTCCGGCTTCGCTCACTGCTGCGTTCGTTCCGTTCCCGCTCACTCCCGCTCGTTCCGTTTCCGTTTCCTTCCTTTCCGTTTCCTCCTTTCCACTCCAATTCAAAACGCTCTATCCGTCCCACTCCACCTAAGAGCTCCGTTTCCATCCGTTCCACCTCGTACAGCCGTTCCTTTCTTTCTTCGGTTATCGATTTGTTCCTTTCTTTCGGTGTCACCATTGCATTCCTTTCCCGATCCGTTTCCGTTTCCGTTCCGTTCCGTTTCCTCTCCTCCGTTCCACTTAATCCACGCTCCACTCTGCTCAGCTCCGTTTCCACTTTGATCCATCACTCCATCACTCTCCGTTTCGACATTCACTCCATTCCGTTCCGCTCCGCTCCATTTCATTCCATTCCGTTCCATTCCTCTCTTTTTGGGTTCTCTCTCTGTCCTTGGGCTGTGGCATTTTCATTCCATTCCATTTCCGCTCCATTTCCACTCCTTGGCTCTTCTCCATTCCATTTCCTTCAGACTCCACTCCACTGCACTCCGCTCCGTTTCGTTCCATTCCACTACATGCCACTCCTCCCCACTCCATAACATTCCATACGATTCAATTCGACTCCATTCCACTCCACTCAACTCCTCTCCACCCCACTCCGTTCCATTGCATTCCATTCCATTAAACTCCACTCCTAACCACTCTACGCCATTTCATTCCACTCCAGTTCACGCTCGGTCCACTGCCTCCCTCCGTTTCATTCGTCCGTTTCCTTCCATTTACGTTTCCACTCCATTCTACTTTTGCTCCGGTCACGCTATTCCACTCCATTCCAGCCCGTTCTGTGCTCGATTTCCGTTCCACTCCTCCACTCCACTCCACTCAATCCCTCAGTTCGTTTCCGTTCCGTTTCCATTCCGGTTCCATTCCATTCCTTTTTCTGGGGACTCTCTCTGTCACCCAGCCTGAATTTGCAATTGACACATGATCTCAGCTCCCACTTTTATTTTCACCATTCTGTTCTGTTTGTCCATTCAGTTCGTTCCACTCCCGTTCCGTTGCGTTTCCACTGCACTCAGCTCAGTTCCGTTTCCATTTCGTTCCGTTCCATGCGTTCAGTTCCATCGTTTCTCCACTCCGCTCCATCCATTCCAGTCCTCCAGGCGTTCCGATCCATGCGTTCAGTGCGCTCCACTCTGCTCGATCGTTCCATTCGTCCGGTTCGTTCAATCCACTCCACCCGGCTCCGCTCCGTTCATTTATGCGTCACTCACTGTGCTCCATCTCTGTTCCGATTTCCATCCCATTCCGGTTGCGTTCCATTCCGTTCTGTTCCGTTCCGTTCCGTTCCACACCGTTTGATTCCGTTCGACCAGGTTCTCCACTCTGTCACTTGGGATTGGTTGCGTTGTTTCAATCTCACCCGCATTGTTTCACCGATTCTCCAGTCCATTCCATTCCAATCCATCCTATTCCATTCCATTCCTCTGCTCTCCATTCCACTCCACTCCACTCCACTCCTCTCTATCCCATTCCAACCCATTTCATTCTGCCCATTCCACTCCACTCCACTCCTCCCCATTCCACTCCACTTCACTCTACTCCACTCCACTCCATTCCATTCCATTCCTTTCCATTCCATTCCATTCCATTCCGTTCCTCCATCCTCCGTCCCAGTCAGAAATCCCCTGTTCGTTCTACCCCGTTCTTCTCATCACTCCACCCACGGTTCATTCCGTTTCTGTCCCACGTTCCGTTTCCGCGCTCAGCTCACTCCAGTCCGCTCCACTCTGCTCTATCGCCGTTTCCACTCTACCCCATTCCTTTCTTCTCCACTCCACTACACTTGACTCCACACCACTCCATTCCATTCCATTCCATTCCATCCCAGTTTGCGTTTCCAGTCATTCCGCTCACTCCGGTCGCTCCATAGAGCTCCGCTCCGGTCCAGTCACGCCGCTCAGTTAGATCCGTTCCTTCCGTTTCCGTTTCCGCTCCGTTCCGTTTCCGTTCAGCTCTTTTGGAGGTGTTGGGGTTCGAACAACAACCGATATCGCCATTCCCGTTTCAGTTCCATTTGCGTTTCCGTTTGCGTTCCGTTTCCTTATTTCCGTTTCCGTTTCACTTCGCCCACTCAGGTTCGCTCACTCGGCTCCTCGGCGCTGCTCCGTTCTGCTCGTGGTCACTCCACCCACATCGCGTTTCCGTTTTCCGTTTTCGTTTCGGTTGCCTCCCATTCCATTCCTTTCTCTTCGGTGGGTTCTGATACTTGGGATGGGTTCGATTGGTGCAATCTCAAACTCATTTTAATTTCACCGTTCCGTTCCATTCCGTTTCCGTTCTGTCATCTTTTGCCCAACTCACGCCTCCTCGTTCTGTTCAAATCACTCTCTCTGATCCACTCCATTACAGTCCAGCACATTCCATTCCTTTCCATTCCACTCCACTGCACTCCACTCCACTCCAGTACACTCCATTACATTCCATTCAATCCTAATCCTTTCCACTGCATTCCACTCTACTCCACTCCATTCCACTCCACTCCATAACATTCCATACCATTTCATTCCACTCTATTGCACTGCACTGCCCTCCACTCCACTTCACTTCTCTCCGTCTGACTCCATCCCATTTCCTTTCTACTCTACTCCACTCCACTGCACTCCACTCCATTCCACTCCACTAGACTCCATTCCATTCCATTCTATCCATTCCTTTCCAAAATGGTCCTCCTTCATCTGCCACTCCATAAGCTCCATTTCGGTTCCGTTTCCTCCATTTCCGTTTCATTCCTTTCTTTAGATCCGGTGAGTTCTTTCTTTCCTTCCTTTTCGACGGTATCACTATACAGTTCCGTTGCGTTCGTTCGTTCCTCCTTCTGTTCCGTTTCCTCTCCACTCATTTCCGGTCCTCCACTCCGATCCATTCCACTAAGTATCACTCGTAATCAAGATCCACTCCACTCCTCCGTTTCCGTTCCGTTTCATTCAATTTCTTCTCCATTCCACTCCACTCGTTCCGTTCATTTCCTCTCTTTTTTGATGGCTTCTCTCTCTGTCTGGGCTGGTGCCTGGCCCGGAATCTCAACTCACATTTCATTCACCATTCATTCCATTCGGGTTTAAACCATTCAAACTACATTCTGTCCACTGCATTCCACACACCTCCCTGAACTCCACTTCCTCCTTTCATTCACTCCATGGGTCCTCTCCGCTCCAATCCATTTGCGATCACCACGTTCCGTTCCACTCCGTTCCGCTCCGCCTTTCACTCCACTCCGTTTCCGTTTCCGTTTCTGTCAAGATCCATCCACCTCTCCACTCCACTTTCTTCTGTTCCGTTCCACTCCTCCTGCCATCACTCCGTTCAGTCTGCCCCAGATTTCCGTTCCTCCGTTTCCGGTCCGCTGTGCTCCACTCCTCCATTCCGTTACATCCCATTCCGTTGCTCTTTTCCACTCCACTCAACCCACTCCACTCACTTCTCTCCATTCCATCTGCTCCTCAGTCCGTTTCCGTTCCGATTCCAGTCCATTTCCGTTCTCTTCCGTTCAGATCCATTCAGTTTCCACAAGGTTCTCGGCTCGGTTTTCGACGTTCCGTTCCGTTCCCATCACCCCACTCCACCCCATCCCCGTCGATTCCATCCCGTAATCGTTCTGCCGTTCCATCGGCTTCGCTGCGCTTGCGCACTCCGTTCCGTTCTGTCCCGTTGCGTTCCGCTCCGTTCCGTCCATCCCGTTTCGGTTCATCATCGCTCCGTTCCACTCCGCCCCCCATTCGGTTTATGCTCCACTGCGTCTCTCGTTCAGGAATTAGTTCACGCTCAGTTCCGTCCCATCGTTTCCTCTCGGCTCAAACTCCATCACTCCGCGTCAGCAAATAAGCCTACGTGCGGTTCCGTTTTCCGCTTTTGGCATCAGTTGCGTTCCGTTTCGGCTCAGCCGGTTAATCCAAGGTGCGCCATCTCTCTTTTGCACGAATATCGCCGATTCCGATTTCCGTTTCCGTTCCAGATTTCCACTCACTCCTCCGTTCCACTCCCGCTCCGTTTCCGGTTCCGGGTTTCGCTCCGCTGGTTCAGATTCTCATCGCTCAGTCAATTGGCTCTCCATCACGGCTATCCACGCCACTGTGTTGCGTTCCACCACATTCCATTCCACTACATTTCCATTACACTCCTTTTCCACATCCACTCCACTCCGATTTCCATTCTTTCCATCCTATTCCAGTTGACTCCATTCCAAGGCACACCACTCTACTCCAATCCAGTCCATGCCAATTCACTCCACTCCAATCCCCTCCATTCCATTCCATCTCATCTGATTCCACTCCATTCCATTTCACTTTTCCTTTCCTCAAATCAGTTCCATTTCGATCATTTGCTCACGCTCCACTCCACCTCCATTCCTCCACTCTGTCCACTTCACTCCATCATTCTTTTGATCCATTTCCGATTTCCACTCCGTTCCACCTCCACTGCTCCCCTCCATCCTCTCCATTCCATTCCGTTTCGATCTGATCAGTTCAATCCATTCCATCCTACTCCACTCCATTGCACTCCACTCCATAACATTCCATTCCATTCCATTCGATCCCATTCCATTCCATTCCATTTCATTCCATTCCATTCCATTCCATTAACATTAGTTTTTTGGGGTGTCGCGGCTCCATTTCCGTATAAGTCCGTTTCGTTTCGTTCCTCATTGAATTGGATTCTCTCTCTGTCGCCTGGGCTGAGGATGGGTGGCACGATCTCCAGTACGTTTCGTTTCAGCGTTCCGTTCCTTTCCGTTCCATTCCATTCTGGTTTCGAGATTTCTTTTCCGCTCTAATCCTCTCTTTCTCCACTAAGTGCAATCCATCCCATTCGATTCCTCCTTTTTTTTCCACTCCACTGCCTCGACTCCTCCATTTCATTTCATTCAGTCAAATCCATTCTACTCCATTCCGGCTTTCCTCCTTTCTCCTCCTCCACTCCACTCCATAACATTCCATACCATTTCCTTTGACTCCATTCCGCTCCGATTTCCTTCACTCCACTCACCACTCGTTCCGTTCCGTTCCATTCCATCCCACTCGATCCGTTTCCACTCCGTTCCACTCCATTCCACTCATTCCACTCCGTTTCCATTCCGCACCATTCCACTCCATTCCATTCCAGTCCACTCCATTCCATTCCATTCCATTCTCCAATCAATCCACTCCATCCATTCCATTCCATTCAATCCATTACATTCCATTTCAGTACATGCAACTCCATTCCATCCGTTCCGTTCCATTCATCTTTTCGGTTTCCTCCCTGTCACCCTAGACAGGATAGATCTTTGATCTCAACCCATTTCGTTTTCAACTTCCGTTCATTCCATTCCATTCCGTTTCATTGTATCCCACTCCATTCCAGACCTCTCCACTCCTCTCCACCGTTGCTTCCACTCAATCCTCTCCGCTCACTAAGTGCAGTCTATACATTCAATTCCTCCTTGCACTCCCACTCCACTCCATTCCATTCTATTAAATTCCAATCCATTCCTCCATTCCATTCTATTAAATTCCAATCCATTCCACTCCATTCCGCTTTTCTCCTTTCCTCTCCACTACACTCCATAACATTCCATACCATTCCCTTTGACTCCATTCCACTCCCATATCACCACATTCCTCCGATTCACTCCATTTCGTTCCGTTCCGTTCGATTCCGTTCCATTCCTCCTCCACTCCGTTTCATTCCTCCGTCCCTCCGTTCCGATTCCACTCCATCCACGTTCCATCCCGTTTCACTCCACGTTCCGTTCCTCCACTCCGTTCCCATTCCGTTCCACTCCATTCCACTCCGGTTCGTTCCATCCGTTTCAGACCGTTTCCGTTCCGTTTCTTTCCGTTCCGTTCCTCCATCCATTCCGTTCATTGCATTCCATTCCACTCCATTCCATTCAGCTCCATTCCGTTCCGTTCTTGCTTTGGGTTGGGTGACATTCCTTTCAGTTCCATTCCATTTCGTTTTCATTCCTTTCCACTCCGTTTCCTCCACTCCGTTCCACGCGTTCCCTCCACTCCAATCCAGTATCTCCACTCCCACCCCATATAACGCTCGCGCCGGTGTGTTGCGTTCCCTGACGCGCCGAACGCTGCGTTCCGTTGCATCATCATCATCGTTTCCGTTTCGGCACCGTCCTGTCTTCAGCGGCTCGATTTCACGCGCCGCTCTGCTCCAGTCCGGTCATTGCCAAAAGCACCATCATCATACACTCCGTTCGTTTCCGTCTCGTCTGGGTTCATCTCCGTTCCGTTTCACGTGCTCGATCGGATCCGGTTCCGTTTCCAATCCGTTTTCATTCATCACGCTCCGCTCGCTCATCATCACTGTCACGCCGTTCCGCTCCACTCCGTCGGCGCAGATCCCGTTCCGTTCCGCTCAGTTCATCTGCTCCATACGCTCACTCTCCGTTCCGTTCCGTTTTCAGTCCGATCGTTTCCGATCCGTTTCCACTTTTCTCCATCATCATCATCGTGACGTTCCGTTGCCGTTTCCGTTTCGTCTCGGTTCGCTCCAGGCTCATCACTTGCTCCGTTCCGTTTTCCGTTCTGTTCGTTCGTTCTTGATCCATTCCATTCACATTCTTCAAGCTTCACAGTCACCTAGGCAGGAATGGAGTAGCACAGTCTCAACCCACATTTCATTTCAACATTCCATTCCATTCTATTCCATTCCACTCCATTCCATTCTGTTTCATTGTATCCCACTCCATTCCACACCTCTCCACTCCTCTCCACTCCATTCTTATACACTCCAATCCTCTCTGCCCCACTGAATTGCAATCAATCCCATTCGATTCCACTCCTTTCCACTCCACTGCACTCCACCACACTCCATTCCATTCCATTCCATCCATTCCATTTCCGTCCCGTTCCGTTCGTTCCATTCCATTCCGTTCCACTAGATCTCCACTCCTCCGTTCCATTCCAGCCATTCCATTCCATTTTCAATTTCCGGTGCAGTACAGTTCCATTCCATTCATTCCTCTGTCATCCCTGGGCGAGATGGATAACCTGATCTCAATACATTTCATTGCAACATTCCATTCCATTCCATTCCATTCCGTTTCATTGTATCCCACTCCATTCCACACCTCTCCACTCCTCTCCAATCCATTCTTTTCCACTCTAATCCTCTCTGCTCCACTAAACTGCAATCCATCCCATTCGATTCCACTCCCTTCCACTCCACTGCACTCGACTCCACTCCATTCCATTCTATTCAATCCCAATCCATTTCACTCCATTCCGCTTTTCTCCTTTCCTCTCCACTCCACTCCATAACATTCCATACCATTCCACTCCACTCATCACCGCTCGTTTTCGTTCGGTGCGTTCCATTCCATTCCACTCCATTCAAATCCTTTCCATTCCATTCCGTTCCACTCCACTCCACTCCATTCCATTGCCCTCCACTCGATTCCATTCCACTCCACTCCATTCCATTCCATTCCTTCTTTTGAGAGGATCTCACCCTGTCACTGAGGTTGGAGTGCAGGGGCACATTCTCAGCTGACATTTCATTTCAACATTCAATTCCTTTCAATTCCATTCCATTTCATTTCATTCCATTCCACTCCACTCAACTCCATTCCACTCCATTCCATTCCTTTCCCATCCCCTGTTCAGTTGACTCCGTTCCACTGCGCCGGCTCTGCTCCCAGTCCGGTCCGTGCTTGCTTCGCCCGCTCACGGTATCCGTTTCGTTCCATCTCGTCTTGTTCCACTCCGTTTCCGTTTCACACCACTCCCTCGGATCTGTTTCCGTTTCCGATCCGTTGCTGCGTACGTTCCATACGCTCCTGCGCACGCATCATCACCAGTCGGCACGAGATCCATTTGATTCCTCCGTTCCGCTCCTTGCTCCTCCTCCTGCTGGTGCCGTTTCCGTTTCGATCCCAAAACCGATTTCGATCCGTTCCGTACTCCACTCCATTCCACTCCATCCCGTAACGTTCATGCCATTCCGTTGGAGCTCCGTTGCGCTCATCCATTCCAGCCTTCTCCATTCCGTTCCATTTGCGTTTCCGTTCTATTCATGGTTCCGTTCGCTTTCCGTTCCGTTCCATTCCATTCCATTCCATTCCTGATTCCGTTTCGGTTCGTTCCATGCCGTTCGTTCCGTTCCGTTCCGTTCCGTTATCATTACGTTACTACGTTGCATGTTGGTACATGCAGCTCCATTCCATTGCCGATCCGTTCGTTCCGTTCGGCAACCGGTGGGTTCTCTCTCTGTCACCCTGGGCGGGATGGACGGCAGTCTCAGCCACGTTTGTTTCAGCGATTTCGATTCCATTCCATTCCGTTTCGATTTCCGTTTCGTTGTGCCCCACTCGTTCCACCACTCCACTCCTCTCCACTCCATTCTTTTCCACTCCAATCCTCTCCGCTCCACTAAAGTGCAATCAATCCCATTTGATTCCACTCCTTTCCATCGCTTTGCGCTCCACCACACTCCGATTTCCATTCTATTCAGTCTGATCCTTCCCATCATTCTGCTTTCATCGCTATATCCATCCGCATGAAATATTCATGCCTTTTCGGCTGATCCCGTTCCACTCCTCCACTCCGCCGCGCTCCGTTCCATTGCGTTCCATTCCATTCCGTTCCTCCATTCCGTTCCATTTCCTCCACTCCGGTCCATTTCGTTCCGTTCCATCCGTTCCGTTCCGTTCCGTTCCGTTCCATTCCGTTCCATCCGTTCCGTTCGTTCCGTTCCATCCACTTGAGGCGCTCCTCTCACGGCTGGGCAGAGGCCCTCCCTCCCCACTTCCCAGATGTTGCGTGGCTGGGCAGAGGCCTCTTCACTCCCATATATATTGGGTGGCGGGCAGAGGCACTCCTCATTTCCAGGCAGGCTGACTGGACAGGCTCCTCCAAATCCAGATGGTGTGTGCAGGTGCTCTCACACCTCCCAGGCGATGGGTGTGGGCAGAAGGGCTCCTAACCTCCC
>JAKGGE010000165.1:0-10788 GCA_023748175.1 Hoolock leuconedys
CTCCTCTCACGGCTGGGCAGAGGCCCTCCCTCCCCACTTCCCAGATGTTGCGTGGCTGGGCAGAGGCCTCTTCACTCCCATATATATTGGGTGGCGGGCAGAGGCACTCCTCATTTCCAGGCAGGCTGACTGGACAGGCTCCTCCAAATCCAGATGGTGTGTGCAGGTGCTCTCACACCTCCCAGGCGATGGGTGTTCGGGCAGAAGGGCTCCTAACCAACCGGACGATGGGTGCCCGGCAGAGGCTCTCCCCACCTCCCGGAGGTTGGTGGCGGGCAGAGCACTCCTCAGTTCCCCAGGCGATGAGTGGCGGGCAGAGCGCTCCTCACTTCCCAGACAGGGCAGCCGGGCAGAACGACTCACTTCCCAGATGGGAGGCCGGGCAGAGTCGCTCCTCACTTCCCAGATGTTGGGTGGCCGGGCAGAGGCCCTCCTCACTTCCAAGAGTTTGCGGGTGCCGGGCAGAGGCCTCCTCACTTTGAGCGATGGGAGGGCAGCAAACCTGCTTCCCCAGAGTGGGTGTGTCGGGCAGAGGCCCTCCTCTCACTTCCCACCACGATGGGTGGTGAGAGGCACCCTCACTTCCCAGAAAGGTGGGTGGCCCAGACGAAGCTCCTCACACTTCCCAGAGGGGTGGGTAGCCTAGCCGAGGTTTCCCTCATTCCCAGACAGTGTGTGGCGGGCAGAGCGCTCTCACTTCCCAGAAGGGGTGGCGGGCAGAGTGCAGCTCCCTCACCTCCCGGACGATGGGTGGCGGGCAGGCTACTCAGAACTGTGGGTGGCCGGCAGAGGATCTCACTTCCCAGAAGGCGGCGGGACAGTGCCCTTCTCTCCCTAGGCAGAAGGCGGCGGTGGCGCTCCTCCTTTCGAATGGGGCGGCGAGCAGCTCCTCATTCCCAGATGATGGTGGCGGGCGGCGCTCCTCTCTCGGAGGATGGGTGGCCAGGAAGGAAGCTCCCCCTAACCTCCGGAGTATGGGTGGCCGGGGCAGAAGCACTCCTCACTTCCCAGCCGATGGGTGGCTGGCGAGGCACTCCCCTCACCTTCCAGAAGGTGGTGGCGGGCAGAGTGCGCCTATCACTTCCCAGATAGTTGGTGGCAGGCTCCTCACTTCCCAGACGATGGGTGGTAATGCAGAAGCGCTCCTCACTTCCCAGGCCGGTGGGTTTCCGGTGGCGTCCTCGATCCCCAGGCGATGGGTGGCCAGGTGGCTCTCACTTCGAGGGGCAGCTGGGCAGAGGCTCCTCAGGTACCAGGTGGTGATGGGCCTGGCAGGCTCCTCACTTCCCAGGCGATGGGTGGTGGGGCAGAGGCTCTTCTCACCTCCCAGGCGATGGGTGGTCCGCGCCAGAGAGCCTTCACTTCCCAGGCGGCGGACAGGCTCTCTCCTCACTTCTAGGACTTTGGGTGAGACGGGCAGAGGTACTCCTCACGTCCCAGACGATGGGTGGCCAGGTAAGAGTGCTCCTCACTTCCACCTTCGGGTGGGCGTGTGAAGCTCTCCAGATTGGTGGTGATGGGCCTTGAAGTGGCTCCTCACCTCCTGGATGATGGGTGGCTGGGCAGAGGCCCTCCTCACTTC
The DNA here is from genome assembly GCA_023748175.1 of Hoolock leuconedys. Classification (NCBI taxonomy): domain Eukaryota; kingdom Metazoa; phylum Chordata; class Mammalia; order Primates; family Hylobatidae; genus Hoolock; species Hoolock leuconedys. The sequence goes on from JAKGGE010000165.1 coordinate 1,583, forward strand.
GCAGACGTTGGGTGGCCGGGCAGAGGCCCTCTTCACTCCCTTATATAGGGGTGGCCGGGCAGCGGGAGTTCTCACTTCCGGCCGGAATGACTGGACGGGCGCTCCTCCGTCCAGATGGTGTGGCGTTGCAGGCCGCTCCTCACTTCCCAGGCTGATGGTGCCGAGGACGGGAAAGGGCTCCTAACCAACGGACGATGGGTGCCGAGCAGGGCTCTCCCCACCTCGGGATTTGGGTGGCGGGCATCTCAATTCCCAGATGATGGTGGCAGGGCAGGCTCCCTCACTTCCCAGGCCAGGCTGACCCGAGACAGGGGCATGCCTCACTTCCCAGATCGGGGAGGCCGAGACAGGGGCCATTCCTCACTTCCAGCTCTGGACGGCCGAGACAGGAGGCCCTCCTCGCCCCAGGTTTGGGTGGCCCGGCATGGGGGCATGGCCTCCCAGGCGATGGGAAGACATGTGGCTCCTCGCCCAGGCGATTGGGTGTCGGGCAGAGGCCTCTCATTTCCCAGACGATGGTGGTCGGGCGGGTGCCCCTCACTTCCCAGAGGTGGGTGGCCCCTCCGACAGAGGCTCCCTCACTTCCAGGGGAGGTGGGCCCAGCCCTAGCGGGGCTTTCCTCACTTCCCAGACAGTGTGTGGCTGGTCCAGAGCTCCTCCTTCCCAGAGAGATTGGCGGGCAAATTAGCTCCCTAACCTCCCGGACCGATGGTTGGCAGACAGAGGGCGCACCTCACTTCTCCAGACTGGTGGGTGGCGAGCAGGGGCTCTCCTCACTTGAACCCGGAGGCTGGACAGAGGCGCTCTTCCACACCCCTGATCTTTGGCCTCCGGGCAGGCTCCCACCCTTCCAGGGTGGGAGGCCGAGCAGAGGCTCACTGCTCCCAGATGATGGGTGGCAGACAGAGGCACACCTCCCCTCCCAGGATGGGTGGCCGGGCAGAGGCACTAATCACTTCCCAGACGATGGTTGGCCGGGCCGAGGGCCTCCTCACATTCCAGAAGGTTTGTGGCCGGGCACAGTCGCCTCTCACTTCCCAGATAGTTGGTGGCCGGACTGAGGTCCTCCTTACCTCCCAGTCGTTGGGTTGCCAGGCAGGGGCTCACTTCCCAGATGGGGTGCCGGCAGAGGCTCTCCTCACCTCCCAGACGATGGTAGTCACAAGCAGAAGCTTCCTCACCCCAGACGGGCGGCTGGGCAAGGGCTCTCCTCACCCCAGATGATGTGGGCCGGCAGAGACGCCTCCCCACCTCCCAGACAGGTCGGGCACAGGACCTTTCACCCCAGAAAAAATGTGGGTGGCAGGGCAGAGGCGGTCCACATCCCAGACGAGCTGGGTGACTGGACCGTACCCTCTCACCTTCCAGACGCTGGTGGCCGGGCAGAGCCCCCTCTCACGTCCCAGACAGTGGGTGGCCCAGCTGAGGCCCTCCTCACCTCCCAGACAAGTGGCCGGGGAGAGGCCCTCACTTCCTGCACGCATGGGTGGCCGGCAGAAGCTCTCCTCACCTCCCAGATGGGCGGCCGACAGAGACGCCCTCACTTCCCAGACGGGTGTGGCAGGGAAGAGGCTTCACTTCAAAGAAGGGGTGGACGGGCAGAGGCCTCCCTTCCCAGACGATGGGTGCCTGGCTGAGTCTCTCCTCACCCTCCCGGACAAAGGGTGGCCAGGCAGACGCACTCCTCACCTCCCGAGGGTGCCCTGGCAGAGATGATGCTCACTTCCCATAGGGGTGGCCGGGCAGAGGCTCTCCTCACTTCCCTGATAATGGGTCGTCGGGCAGAGGAGCTCCTCACCTCGCAGATGGGGTGGCCAGGCAGAGGCGCTCGTGACTTCCCAGACGGAGCGGCCGGGCAGAGGCCCTCCTCACTTCCCAGACGTTGGGTGGCCGGGCAGAGGCCTTTTTCACTCCCATGGCAGGTGGTCGGCAGAGGCACTCCTCCCTTCCCAGACGGTGCGGCTGGGCAGAGAAGCTCCTCAAATCCCAGATGGTGTGGCCGTGCAGAGGCGCTCCTCACTTCCCAGAGCATGGGTGTTCGGGCAGAAGCGCTCCTCAGCTCCCGGACGTTGGGTGGCCGGGCAAAGGCTCTCCCACCCGGAAGCTGGGTGGGCGTGGGTCAGAGGCACCTCACCCTTGCCCATGAGGGGCTGAGTTGCTCACCTCCTAGGACCGGGCTGCCGGTAGAGACGCCACCTCCCACTTCCCAGGATGGGTGGCCGGTGAGGCGCCCCTACCTCTCTGGACGCTGGGTGTGGCCGGGCAGAGCCTCCTCACTTCCCCAGAGTTTGCGTGTCCGCAGAAGCACTCCTCACCAGATGGGTGGTGGGGCAGAGGCGCCTCATTCTGTAGAAGGTGGCAGTGGCAGGCGAGTGCATGACCACTCCCAGAGAGTGGGTGGCTCAGTCGCAGGCTTTCCCGCCTCCCAGACGGTGTGTGGCCAGGCAGAAGCACTACTCAGTTCCCAGAAGTGGTGACCGGGCAGAGTCGGAGCTCCTCACCCTCCGGAAGGTGGCCGGGTGAGACGCGACCTCACCTTCAGACCAGAGTGCCCGCAGAGGCTCTCACTTCCCAGACGGGTGGCCGGGACAGAGGCGCCACACCCCATACCGGGCCACTCAGGCAGAGTAAGGCCAACCATTCCCAGGCGGGGGCGCAAGGCCAGCAGAGCCCCTCACTCTAGATGATGGTGGCCGGGTAGAGATGCACTTCCCTCCTCCTCTGAGAGAGGCCGCAGGCACTCCTCACTTCCTGTAGACTGCATGGTTGGCCGGCAGAGGCACCCCTCACTCTAGATGATGGTTGTCCAAACAGGCCTCCTCACATTCCAGAAGGTTTGTACAAAACCTCCTCACTCCCAGATAGTTGGTGGCCAGCCCTCCCCCACCGGCCTGGCTGCCGGGCAGAGGGCCACTTCTAGACGATGGGTGGCTGGCAGAGGTCACTCTCACCTCCCCAGATGATGGGTAGTCAGCAAGAAGCGCTCTTCCTAGACGGGCGCCGGGTAGGCCTCTCACTCTAGATGGGGTGGCCGGCAGAGATGCCTCACTTCCCAGACGATGGGTTGTCCGGCAGAGGACTCTTCACCTCCGGTGAAAATGGGTGGCAGGGCAGAAGGGTCTCACATTCCAGACGATGGTGGACCGGACGGTGGTCTCCCACCTTCCAGATGGTTGGTGGCCGCAGAGGCTCCTCAAGTCCCAGATAGTTGGTGGTCGGGCTGAGCCCTCCTCACCTCCCCAGACGTTGGGTGTCCCGGGAGAGGCACTCCCCACTTCCCAGACGCATGGGCGGGTCGGGCAGAAATTCTCCTCACCCTCCCGGTGATGGGGCGGACAGAGGCGCCTCACTCTTCAGACGGGCGGCCGGGCAGCAGTGCGCCTCACTTCAAAGAAGGGGGGGGGACGACAGAGGCTGCCCCTCCTCTCTTCCCCAGACGATGGGTGGCCGGGCTGAGGCTCTCCTCACCTCCCCGGAAATGGGTGGCCGGCAGACGCATCTCACTTCCCAGGGGGTGCCCGCAGATGATGCTCACTTCCCAAAAGGGGTGGCCCGGCAGAGGCGCTCCTCACTGGATAATGGGTCGTCGGTGAGAGATCCCTCACCCCAGATGGGGTGGCCGGGCAGAGGCGCTGCCACTTCCCAGATGGTGGGTGGACGGCGAGGCCCCTCACCTCCCAGACGGTGGGGTAGCCAGGCAGAGGTGCTCCCTCACCCCAGACGCATGGGAGGTCGGGCAGAGTTCTCACCTCCCCTGGTCGGCGCGAGTCAGGCGCTCCACACTTCACACAGATGGTTCCAATGGCAGAGGCTCCTCACTTCCTTAGATGATGGGTCAGGCGTCGAGGCACTTCCCCTCACCTCCCAGACGGCAGCGGGCAGAGCCGCCTCCCTTCCCAGACGTTGGGTGGCCGGGCAGAGGCCTTTTCACTCCCATATATAGGGGTGGCCAGGCAGAGGCACCTCCCTACTTCCCAGACGCGGGCGGGTTGGGCAGAGGCGCCTCAGTCCCAGATTGTGTGGCTGCAGACTTCCTCACTTCCTAGAACATGGGTGCCTGGCAGAAGTGCCTCCTCAACTCGGATGTTGGGTGGCTGGGCAAAGGCTCTCCCACCTCGGAAGCTGGGTGGTCATCAGAGGCACTCCCCACCCCAGACGCATGAGGGGCCGGCTGTTCTCACCTCCCAGATGGGCGGCCGGGCAGAGACGCTACTCTCTTCCCAGATGGGGTGGCCGGGCAGAGGCGCCTCACTTCGACGTTGGGTGGATGGGCAGGGGCCCCTCCTCACTTCCCAGAGTTTGCATGGCCGGCAGAGGCACTCCTCACTTCCTGCAGACAATGGGTGGTGGGCGAGGCCCTCACTTCCCTTGTGACAGGGTGAAGCCGAGGCGCACCTCACTTCTGTGAGAGTGGGTGGCTCTGCCGTGAGGGCTTTCCTCAATTTCCTTGAGACGGTGTGGCCGGGCAGCTGCCACCAGTTCCCAAAATGGTGACCGGGCAGACTCGCTCCTCACCTCCCAGAAGATGGGTGGTCGGGCAGAGGCGCACCTCACTTCCCAGACAGTGGGTTGCCGGCAGAGGCTCTCCTCACTTCCCAGTAGGGGCGGCCGGACAGGCGTTTTCACACCCTAGGACGGGCGACCGGGCAGAAGGCCCCTCCTTTCCCCGGACGGGCGTCGGGTGCAGGCGCCTCACCTCCCCAGATGATAAGGGCCGGCAGGCGCCCTCACCTCCGGAGGATGGGTGGCTGGCAGAGGCCTCATAACCTCAAGATGATGTGGGTGTCCTGGCAGAGGTAACTCCTCACTTCTCCCCAGACGATGGCTGGGTCGGCAGAGGCACCTCACTTCACAGAAGATGGTTGGTCGGACAGAGCTCTCCTCACTTCCCAGACGAAGGCTGGCCGGGCAGGCACTCCTCACTTCCCAGACGCATGGTTGCCTGGCCGCACCCCCTCACCCTTCAGAATACAGGTCGGCAGAGTCAGCTATCACTTCCCAGATAGCTGGTGGCCGGGCTGAGGCCCTCCTCACTTCCCAAATGATGGGTGGCCGGGCAGAGGGGCTCCTCAACTCCCAGACGGGGCGGCCGGGCAGAAGCGCTCCTCAGATCCCAGAAGGTGGGTGGCGGGCAGAGGCGCTCCTCACTTCCCAGAGAGTGGGTGGCCTAGCTGCAGGCCTTTCCTTGCCTCCCAGACACGTGTGTGGCCGGGCAGAAGCCCTCACTTCCCAGGCGGTGACCGGCAGAGTCGCCTCCTCACCTCCCCCGGACGGCTGGGTGGCCGGGCAGAGGTGGCGCACTCCACTTCCCAGACTGGGTGGCGGTGCCTCCTCGCATTTCCTGCAGAAGGGGCGCCGGACAAGCGCCTCTCTACCTAGACGGGCGACCGGCAGGGCGCCTCCTTTCCGGACGGGCGCCGAGCAGAGGTGCTCCCCGCCCCGTGATGATGTGGGGCTGGCAGAGGCGCCTCACCTCCCTAGGTGGATGTGGGTGGCCGCAGAGGCTCTCTTAACCCTCCCGAGGATGTAGCCGGGCAGCACTCCCCACTTCCCAGACCATAGCTGGCCGGGCAGAGGCACTCCTCACTCCCAGACCATGGCTACGGGCAGAGGCACTCCTCACTTCCTGGTGACGCATGGTGGTGGCCTGGCCGAGGCACTCCTCACCTGCCAGAATTTTGGTGGCCGGGCAGAGTAGCCTATCACTTCCCAGATGGTTGGTGGCCGGGCAGAGGCGCCCTCACCTAGACGAAGGTGTAAGGCAGAAGGCTCACTCTCAGACGCAGGGTGCAGGCCGGGCAGTGGCGCCTCACGTCCCAGACGCATGGGTGGCAGAGGCGCCCTCACTTCCCAGACGCAAGGCTGGTCAGAAGCTTCTCCCTCAGACACCAGATGGTGATGGCCTGCAGAGGCGCCCCTCCTCGTGCCCCCAGATGATGGATGGCCGGCAGAGATCTTCTCACCTCCCCAGACCATGGGTGGTCGCGCAGAAGGGCTTCACTCCAGACGGGCGGGGACGGGTGAGGCGCCCTCACCCTAGGGACCTTTGGGCCGGGCAGAGGCCCTCACGCCCCAGACCATGGGTGGTCGGCAGAGCGCCTCCTCACTCTGCATACAGTGGGTGTCCGTGAGGCCCCTCTCACTTCCCAGACGATGGGAAGACATGTAGAGGGCGCTCCTCACTTCCCAGTGGGTGTGTCCGGCAGAGGCCCTCCTCACTCCCCAGACCATGGGTAACATGAGGTTTCCCCACTTCCCCAGAAGGTGGGTGGCGGCAGAGGCGCCTCACTCTCCCAGAGAGTGGCTCAGCCGCAGGCTTTCTCACCTCCCAGACAGTGTGTGGCTGGGCAGAAGCGCCCTCACTCTGCTGTAGGGTGGCCGGGCAGTCGCCTCCCTCACCTCGGACGGTAGGGTGTCCGGGCAGAGGCGCACCTCACTTCTCAGACTGTGGGTGGCTGGCAGAGGCTCTCCTCACTTCCCAGACGGGGCGGACGGACGGTCGCTTCACACACCCCAGAGACGGGCTTACCGGCAGAGGGCGGCCCACCTTCCCAGGTAGACGGGCAGCCGAAGCAGTAGGCGCTCTCACCTGAGATGATGGGTGGCTCGGCAGAGGCGCAACCTCCCTCCGAGGGCTGCTGGGCGGTGAGGCACTCCTCACTTCCCAGACGCATGGTTGGCCGGCAGAGGCACCTCGCACTTCCCCAAGACGATGGTGGGCCGGGCCGAGGGCCTCCTCACATTCCAGAAGGTTTGTGGCCGGGCACAGTCGCCTCTCACTTCCCAGACAGGGTCGAAGCTGAGGTTCTCTCATCCCAGTCGCTGGGATGTCGGGTAGAGGCGCCACTTCCTAGACCATGGCCGGCAGAGGCTCTCCTCACCTCCCAGACGACAGGCTGGCGCAGTAGCCGGCCTCACTTCCCAGACGGGTAAGTGGCCAGGCAAGGGCTTCCCTCACTCCCCAGAGATGGGTGGCCGGGCAGACGCCTCACTTCCTCAGATCTACAGGCCGCAGAGGACTCCTTCACCTCCCAGAAATGGGTGTGGTAGGCAGGCGGTCCTCACTCCAGACGGTATGTGGGTGACCGGCCCAGCCCTCCTCACCTTCCAGACGTTGGTGCCGCAGAGGCTCCTCAATGCCCCATAGGGTGGCCGGGCAGAGGCTCCCCTCACCTCCTGACGTTGGGGTGGCCGGGGAGAGGCGCCTCACTTCCCAGACGATGGGTGGCTGGGCAGGCCTCTCACCCCAGACAGCGGCCGACAGAGGCGCCTCCTCACTTCCCAGACGGGCCGGCAGAGGCCCCTCACCTGGGAAAGAAGGGGACGGGCAGAGGCCCCTCCCCTCCTTCTGCATCGGCGGGTGGCCGGACTGAGGCTCTCCTCACCTCTCGGACAATGGGTCCGGGCAGACGTACCTCCCCTCACTTCCCAGAGGCTCGGCAGAGATGATGGTCACTTCCATGGGGTGGCCGGGTGAGGCTCTCCCTCACTCCTGATAATGGCCTAAGAGGGAGCTCCTCACCCCAGACGGGTGCCGGCAGAGGCTGCCTCCCAGACTCTGGTGGGTGGCCGGGAAGAGGCCCTCACTTCCAGACTGGCGTCAGTCCGGCCTCAGCGTCCTGCCTGCAGACCATGGGTGGCCAGGTGAGCCGCCCCCTCGCTATCAGATGGGCAGAAGCCAGCAGAGCCCTCAGACCCCAGATGCTGATGGGCCTGGCAGAGGCCTCACCTCCCAGACGCATGGTGGCCGGGCAGAGGCTCCCCTCACCTCCCAGAGAGACGAAGGGTGGGTGGTCGCAGAAGGGGGCTTTCACTTCCCAGACGGGTGGCTGTGGGCGGTAGTGGCCTCCTCACCAAAGGACGTTGGTGGTCGGGCAGACGCGCCCCTCACGCCCCAGATGATGGGTGGCCAGGTAGAGGTGCCCTCACTTCCCAGACGGGCGGCCGGGCAGAGGCCTCCCACTTCAAAGAAGGTGGACGTGGCAGAGTCTCTAATCTTTCCCAGACGAAGGCAAGTGGCTGGGCTGAGGTTCTTACTCAAAATCCCGGACAGGGCTGCTAGGACACACTCCTCACTTCCCAGGTGGTGCCCTTGGCAGATGAGATGCTCAACTTCCTATGGGTGGCCGGGCAGAGCTCTCACTTCCTGATAATGGGTCGTCGGGCAGGCGCTTCCTCTCTCCCAGACGGGAGGCCGGACAGATGTGCGCCTCACCTCCCCAGACACGGGTGGACGGGCGGAGTTACCTCACTTCCCAGACGGCACAGGGTCAGAGGCGCCCACACTTCCCCAGTCATGCATGGACTGGCAGAGGCCCTCCTCACTCCCAGACCATGGGGTGGACAGGTAGAGGCTCTCACTTCCTCTAGAATTCTGGGGTCGGAGTTATGCATGCCTTCACCTCCCGGATTATGGATGGCTGGGCAGAGGCTCTCCTCTCTTCCCAGAGAGTGGGTGGCCGGGCAGAGGTGCTCCTCACTTCCCAGACAATGGGTGGCCACGCAGAGGGGCTCTTTATTCTGCATCACTCCAAGTGTCGAGTAGAGGCTCCCTCTCACTTCCCAGACGGCTGTGTGGCTGGCAGAGGCTCTCCCTCCCGCCTGGAGGGATGGTGGCCGGGCAGAGGCACTCCTCACTTCCCAGACGCATGGCTGGTCGGGTCGCAGGCTGCCCTCCCCTCACCTCCTCAGACGCTGGTGTGGGATGGGCCAGATGCGCCCCTCACTTCCCAGACGGTGGGTAGCTGTGGCAGAGGTGCCTCACCGGCATCACAGCAGCCTCCCTCAACTCCCCGGCCATGAAAGTGGCCGGGCAGAGGCGCCCACACTCAGCTGGTAGACGGGTTCGGACGGGATGAGTGCTCCTCACTTCCCCAGATAGCAATACGTAACTGAACGAAGGTCACTGAAAACACCTTCCCTACCACCTGGAATGGTAAGCATCCCAGGTGTGCCGAAGGTCTGAGGATATGCGCGTGCAGCAGCCATGCGCTACGGTGGCAGCTCCTGGGAGCCACAGAGGCACGGGTTGGCCAGCGACGGTGGGCGGGCGCCAGAGAGCTCGGAGGGAGGGAGAGAAGGCCTGGTCGCTGCCGGGCGGGTGTTTTGGTGGGACGGTCTCCCTCTAGACCTAGGAAGAAGCGCGCTTTTACCAGAGGCAGGGGAGTGCCAGTCAGTCCAGAGCCTTGAGTAGGATTGGCAGAAGG
>JAKGGE010000803.1:0-11018 GCA_023748175.1 Hoolock leuconedys
CACCTGGAATGGTAAGCATCCCAGGTGTGCCGAAGGTCTGAGGATATGCGCGTGCAGCAGCCATGCGCTACGGTGGCAGCTCCTGGGAGCCACAGAGGCACGGGTTGGCCAGCGACGGTGGGCGGGCGCCAGAGAGCTCGGAGGGAGGGAGAGAAGGCCTGGTCGCTGCCGGGCGGGTGTTTTGGTGGGACGGTCTCCCTCTAGACCTAGGAAGAAGCGCGCTTTTACCAGAGGCAGGGGAGTGCCAGTCAGTCCAGAGCCTTGAGTAGGATTGGCAGAAAGGCAGGAGAGCTCTGCCTGGGCTGCTCCCACAGGAGGCCAGGTGGCTGCACGCAAACCCGCGCGGGCACTGTGTACGGCCCTCCTGCTGGTACCTGGGCCAGCTCCGAAGTACCGGGCCCAGGAGAATGGCAGTCCTCGCTTTTTGCGAGGTCTCTCACCAGTCCCATTCTAGGCAAGAATACCAGGCAGTCCAGCAGAAGGACGCTCCTCCCTGCTTGAGGAGTTCCCTACAAAACAGAGTCACAGCCCTGCTGAGCCCGTCCCACAGCCAGCGTCCTAAAGCTCCCCCAGCAGAGCCCGGTAGTCATCCTTGCTGAGGGGTGGTTCCAGCCCAGCAGGCTCTTCCGAATCCTGCAGGACCCCTGCGGCCTCGGTTTCTAGGAAAGGGTGCACCTGCTGCAGAAACTCTGGGCAAGCCAGAGAACTCATCGGCAACAGGCGAGGAAGAGTAGCAGCAGAGTAGAACCAGCGCCAGGGAACCACCAGTTACTGTGGGGAGGGCGCCTGGACGGCTTGCACCTGCTCCTGCAGCGCGGATCACTCTGGGGGCGCGGGCTGGGGAGGTGGAGCTGTCCCGGCTTGGGGTTCCCCCGCGGCCCCGGCGACCTGGGGCCCAACCCCAGCCGCACCACGGACTGCCCTGGGACATGGGTGGGCGCCTAAACACGCCTTAGCCCTGTAGCCCAACTTGGCGAGCCTAGCTGTCCCACACTGCGCAGGAGCCCGCGGAGCCACATTAGCTACTTGGGTGATCCCCGGTACCCCAGGGCATGCGGAGGCCACGGCAGCGTCTGAAATGGGAAGGGGCCCCGCCGGGAGAGCCAGAGGCGGCGTGGTAAAATCCCCACCTGCTGGGGCCACCAACTGGGAACAGGGTGACACCACGGGGGCAGCGTTGCAGGAGCACGCCTGTGATGCGGCGCCCTACCACCAGTCCAGGTACCTAGCCCGCCGGTTCTAAAAATCAAACGTAAATCCCACAGACTCCAGAGAGCCCGGCTCTCACCAGTCAACTTCCTGGTGGGAATGCCTGGAAAGCTTGATCCTTCTCAAAGCCTCAGAGCAGCAGGCGGTCTGGGATGGGAGTGTGGGTTCAGCTTTAGCCTGTCTCTTGCTGCGTCTGCCGGCCAGGTGAGGAGATTCCATGGGGTGCTGCCTCAGCTGGCGTGACCTCGTTCTGAAACCAGATCTGGACCCTGGGTTCCGGGCGCCAGATGGCCTCGGCCCCAGCCCGTTCTCTGAGTGGCCCGATGCCAGTGCGAGTTTGCTCTCAAAGCAGGCTACATGGGGGCCTGCACCGCTTTTGCCTGAGGGAACAAAGGAGTCTCCCTCCATGCGTCCTCGTCCTCGGGCTTCCTCGTGGAGGGTGCCGTTCGAATGTGTCCGCAGAGCCATTGCGGGTAGCACCGCACGGTGTTCCTTTCCAGCCAGGAGGCCGGCGCAGACAGCCAGCGGCTCTTACGAGGCCCACAGGTAGGGAGGCTCCACCCCTTCTTGCCTGCCGCTGAGCCTGTGACAGCCCGCCCTCACCCTCCGAGGGGCCCCAGGACACTGATGCCCCTGGGGTGTGGTGGTGATGGTGGGGTTGGGGGAATTGGGTGAGGTGGGGTTGTGGGGCTAAGGAGGGAGGTGGGGGCGGAGGAATGAGGCATAGCGGAAGGGGGAGAGGGGGAAGGGTTGAGGGGGTGTGTTTCCGGTGCTGGCTGGCTCTCCGGCCCTCTCCAGGATCCCTTGGTAGCACGGAAGGTCCCTGGGTTCCCACGCCTTCAGCCTGCAGGAGGAAACCAGGCCCAGTGAGGTGGAGTGGAGTGTGGAACTGAACCTCCGTGTGGGTCTTGAGTTTTACAGGCCCCTTGCAGACACCCGTGCCTTTGGGTGTCGCCGTTTGCCGTGACAGTCTCACCCAAGCAGGTGTGGCAGCTCCCATGAGACCAGGCGAAACCCCAGACACAAGATACATCCCAGCGTGGTGGCTTGACGATGGATTCCCACGTATTACATAACGTTGGGTGTATCTGTAGGTGCTAGTGGCGGTTTGGAGGGAGGCCCGAGGGATACTGCTCTTACTCCTTCCACAGGATGTTCCTGGAGTGCCGAGACTCGGAAACAAACCGTGGCTCAGGTCAGCCCACCTCTCGGTGTGGGGGTGGGGCCGGACAGACATGAGCCACCGGCCCCATTGCAGAGGGCCGAGGGAGTGGAATCTGAAAGCAGGCTTCAGTCCTCCTGAGTGTGGCTCCTCTATGAATCGAGTGGTCGGGGCTGTTGGCCTGGCTCTCGCTCTTGAGGGCTCGGCCACAGAGGATGTGGTCGAGGTAAAGCCACGTTGGGTAGATACCCACGGCAGCACAGGTCCACGTCTTTTTGTCTTTGGGGAACCGCCCATTCCCTTAGGCTGGCGGCCCAGGCCGAGCAGGTGCCCGCCAGCCACTCCTGGCCTGGCCAGTGCTAGGGGCTTACACACACGTTTCCCCAAATGGCATTTGATGTCTTTGCCATCCAGGAGTCCGGAGACCGCTTTTTCTCCCTGCCTTCCTCTCTCAGTCCGTTGCTCCCTCCCGCCCTCCCTCTGTCCCTGTGTCCCTCTGTCTTTCCCTCCATTCCTCACTTACTCCCTCTCTCTGTCGGTCAGTCCCTCCCTCCCTCTCTCCCTCCTTGCGTCCCTCCAACCCTGCCTTCCGAAGTCTCTCCACCCATCCTTCCGTCCCTGTACGTCTCCCGTTCCTCTCTCCACCTGTGCCTGCTGCCATCCCGCCTGGGCGATCCCAGCATCCAGGTGTGCCGGGGTCTGAGATCTCATTATAGCCGCCAGCTCCACGGTGGCAGCTCCTGGGAGGCCGCAGATTCACGGGTTGACAAGCGACGGTGGAGCGGAGGTGCAGTGGGGGCGAGCCCAGGGGAGAGAGAAGGCCTGGACGCTGCCCGGGCCCAGTGTTTCACAGGACAGGGGCCTCCACCCAGCCCGGGGAAGGATGCATACTGCCTGGGCGGGGGGTAGCCGGTGGTCAGGTGTGGCTGGGGTGGCGGAAATGCAAGAGAGCTCTGCCGGGGCTCTGCTCCCACAGGAGGCCAGGTGGCTGCCCAGAAACCCACGCGTGCACGGTAGACGGCACGCCTGCTGATAACTGGGCCGGCTCCGGTATCCCCGGGACGCCCAGGAAAGAATGGCAGTTCTCCTTTGTGCGTAGTCTCTCACCGGGCCCAGTCCCTAGGAGGCGAAGTAATGCCAGGTGGGTCAGCCAGGAGGCCGCCCACCCATCCCAGCCAGGGTTTCCCCGCGAAAGAGAGCCAACTGCCCTGCCGCGACCCCGTCCCCAGCCCGCGTCCTGAAGCTCCTCCAGCAGAGCCCGGTATTCTTCCTCGCTGAGGGGTGGTTCCAGACCGGTGGACTCTTCCGATTCCTGCAGCTCCCCTGGGGCCTCGGTTTCTAGGAAAGGGTGCGCCTGCTGTGGAAAATCTGGGCACGCCAGGAGCTCATCCAGCAGCAGGCCTGAGGGGAGTGGGAGGCAGCGCGCCGGGCTCCTGGGGCGGAGGGGAGTGCACCAGGAAGGCTTGCATCTGCTCCTGCGGCGCGGAGCCCTCCGGGGGCGTGGGCTGGGGAGGTGGAGGTGCCCATGCTTGGGGTTCACACACTGCCCTGGCGACCTGGGTCCCTTAGCCTCAGCCCCACCACAGCTGCCTGTGGCGTGGGTGTGCTGCTGTAGCCTGTGGCTCAGCTTTAGCGGGTGGCTGGCCTCTGTCTGCGTGATAGGGGCCCGACAGCTCTGCGTGTCCCATCCCCGGGCATTGCTGCGGTGGGTGGGGAGAACCCACCCGAGCTTCTAATGTGAGTGTGGGAGAGGGCCTCAGGTGGGTGGAACCAGGGCAGCATAGGTAAAATCCCTACCCGCCGGGAATACCGGGCAACGATTTGACACCGCGGGGAACCGTTGCAGGGGCATACCTGCATGTAGCCCTACCATCCATTCCCGGGTGCCTGGCCCTTCGGTTCTGAAACCAGACGTGAATCCTGGACTCCGGGAAGCCCGTCTCTCTGGCCAGTCCTTCCCTGGTGGGGTTGTCTGGACAGCGATCCTTCTCAAAGTCTCGGAGCAGCAAGGCCATCGAGATGCGGTGACGGAGGTCCGCTTTCGCCTGCCTTCTTGCGGGCCGCGTCTCCCCGGCCAGGAAGGAGTTTCCCGCCGTTGGTGCCTCAGCTGGCATGACCTCTCGTTCTGAAACCACATCTGGACCCTAGGCTCCGGAAAGCCGATGGCCTGGGCCGGCCGTTCTCTGGTGACGATGCACTGGTACGGGTTCCGCTGAAAGCAGGCTTGCAGGGCCTCCCTTTGCCTCGGGGTACAGACGAGTCTCCAGCGACATCCTCGTCCTGGGGCTTCCGCGGGGAGGGTGCCGTTCCCGAAGGTGCACGTAGAGCCATCCCAGCGAGGGGAGCAAGGCACGGCGTTCCGGTCCAGCCAGGGAGGCTGCTGGTGTAGCGGCTCTTAAGAGCCACAGGCAGGGGAGGCTCCATGTCCCGCTGCCTGCCGCTGAACCCTGGGACCACCCGCTCTCACCCTCCGAGGGGCCCAAGCGATCTAATGCACCCGGGGCTTGGTGGTGCTGGTGGTGGTGGGGGCATTGGGTGAGGTGGGGTTGGCGGGGGTGGGAGAGCTGGGGCCGGAAGCCAGAGAGACGCAGCGGAAGGGTTAGAGGGGTAGGGGTGAGGGGGGTGGATTTCGGGTGGGGGAGGCTCTCCGGGACTCTCCAGGGATCCCGCGGGAACTGGAAGCTTCTCCCTGGGTTCCCACGCGTCGTCAGCAGGGAGAAACCAGCCTGGAAGGGTGGAGTGGAGTGTGGAACTGAACCTCTGGGTGGGTCTTGAGTTTTACAGGCCCCCTCTCATGAAGACACCCGATGACTGTGATTGGCTAGCGTTTACGTGACTGGTCTGCACTTGGGGTGTGTGGCTCCGATAGAAGACCAAATGAAACCCAGAGACAAGATACATCCCCGGCGTGATGACTTGATGATGGATTCCCAGTGTCCATTAGAGTCTGCTTGTGTGGCAGTTTGGAGGGAGGGGCGAGGGATGCTGCTCTTCCTCCCTTCCCTGGATGTTTCTGGGTGCCCGCAGGGCTCTGGAAGCAAACCGTCAACATTGTCAGCCTCTCGTGGTGGGGGAGGGTCCAGAGAGACTTGAGCTACCGGCCCCCTTGCAGATGGCCAAGCGACGTGGAATCCGAAATCAGGCTTCAGTCCTCCTGAGTGTGGCTCCTCTATGCTTTCGGTGTGGGGCATCGTGCGTCCCTTTGCTCCACTGCGAGGAGGGCTCAGCCTGGGGATGGTCGGTAAACCACGTGGGTGAATACAGCCAGTCCCCGTCTTTTGTCTTTGAAACACGCCCATTCCTTAGGCGGGCAGAACAAGTGCCCGGCAGCCATGTCTCCCTCTGACCGCAGGGGCACCCACCGTTCCCAGGCGCAGGGCTGCTGTTGCTCCAGGAGTCCGGAGACTGCTTTTTCTCCCTGCCTTCGTCCCTCGGTCCCTTGCTCCCTCCTGCCCTCCCTGTGTCCCTGTGTCCCTCTGACTTTCCCTCCGTTCCTCACTGCCTCCCTCTCTCTGTCTTTCAGTCCCTCCCTCCCTCCCTCCAGCCCTCCCTATCTGACTTCAAGTCTCTCCGCCCGGCTTCGTCCCTCTAGGTCTCCCGTTCCTCTCTCTACCTGTGCCTGCCTTCCCTCCCGCCTGGAAGTCTCAGCATCCCGGGTGTGCCCGGGGACTGTGGTCTGCATACAGCCGCCAGGCGCTCCACGGTGGCAGCTGGGAGCCTTGGCTGCGGAGTTGGCGAGCGGCGGTGGGGAGGAGGCGCAGAGTGGGCGAGCCCCGGGAGGGAGAGAATGCCTGGACGCTGCTCAGGCCTGGTGTTTCACGGGACGGGGTTCTCCACCTAGCCCGGGGAAGGACGCATACTGCCGTGGCAGTGTGTAGCCGGTGTTCAGGTGGGGTTGGTGTGGCAGAAAGGCAAGAGAGCTCTGCCGGGGCTGCTCCCTGGGAGGCAGGTGGCTAGCCAGCGAGGCTGAGGATGGCCTGCTGGTACCTGGGCCGGCTCTGGGATCCCCGGTTTGCCCAGGAAAGAATGGCAGTTTTCCTTTGTGCGGAGTCTCTCACTGGGCCCAGTACTAGGAGGCAGGAATGCCAGTCGGGTCAGCCCAGAGGGAAGACACGCCCCTCCATGCCCAGCCAGGTGTTCCCGCGAAAGATAGGCCACCGCCCGCCCGCGACCCGTCCCCAGCCCTGAACCCCTCCAGCAGAGCCAGGTATTCTTCGCTGAGAGTGGTTCCAGCCCGATTCTTCCGATTCCTACTTGGATCCCCGGGACTTCGGTTTCCTAGGAAAGTGCGCCTGCTGCAGAAATTCTGGAGCCGCCAGGAGCTCATGCAGCAGGCCGGAGGAGTGCAAACTGGCCTTCAGCTCCTGGGGTGGTGGTACGCCTGGGCGGCTGCATCACGGCTGCGGCGGAGCTCTCCGGTTGCGTGGGCTCGGGAGGTGGAGCTGCCCTGGCTTGGGGTTCCCACACAGCCCCAGCGACCTTGGGCCCCTGGCCCCAGCCCCACCACGGACTGCCCTGAAATACGTGGTGGGGTGCAAGCTCACCTGTAGCCCTGTGACCCAGCTTGAGCGGGTCCCTGGCTGTGCTCCACCCGAGGCATGGAACCGACAGATTCCTCAATGTCTCGAGACTGACATTTTCGGTGGGTCTGGAGCCACGGAACAGGTCAGGGAAGACTATGGGGGGGAGAACCAGGCGGCATAGGCAAAATCGCCTGCCCGGGAGCCTGCGACTCAGGGAGCAGGGAGTTACACCGCGGGGAGCGCGTGCAGGGCGCCTGCGAGCGCCGGCGCCCTGCCACCCGGTCCCGGGTGCCTGGCCCTTCGGCTCTGAAACCAGACGTGAATCCTGGACTCGGGAGGCCGTCTATCTGGCCAGTCCTTCCCTGGTGGCGATGCCTGGAAAGCAATACTTCTCAAAGTCTGCGTAGCAGCATACAGCGTCTGGGATGGGGTAATGATCGCTCAGCGTGATGGCTTCTTGTGGGCTGCGTCTCCCCGGCCAAGGCGGAGATTCCCGCAGGTGCTGCCTCAACTGGCGTGACCTCTCGTTCTGAAACCAGATCTGGACCCTGGGCTCCGGAACACCAATGGCGTATTCCAGCCGTTCTTTGGTGGCGATGCCCGGGTACGGGTACTGCTCAAAGCAGGCTCTCAGGGCCTCGCTTTGCCTCGGAGTCCAGTTGATTCTCCTCCGCCGTCCTCTTTCTCCGGCTTCTGCGGGGAGGGTGTCATTCGAAGGTGTGGGGAGAGACATAGCGGGGAGCACCGCATGGCGTTCTGGACCATCCAGGAGGCTGGCGCAGACAGCCAGCGGCTCTTATGATGGCCCACAGGCAGGGAGGCTCCACCCCTTCTTGCCTTCCGCTGAGCCCTGAGACAGCCCGCCCTCGCCCTCCGAGGGGCCCCAGCGCACTGATGTTCCCACGGCGCAGTGGTGCTGGTGGGGGTGGGGCGCATGGTGTGAAGTGGGATTGGAGGGGGTGGGACAGGTGGGGCCAGAGGCCAGAGAGACGCAGCGGAAGGGGGCGAGTTGGAAGGGGTGATGGGGGTGGGTTTCGGGTGGTGGCTCTCTCTCCGGGCCTCTCCAGGGATCCCGTGGGAACTGGAAGCCGCTCCCTGGGTTCCCGCATCTTCAGCAGGGAGAAACCAGCCTGGAAGGTTGTGGTGGAGTGTGGAACTGAACCTCCGTGTGGGTCTTGAGTTTTACAGGCCCCCTCTCCGCGAAGTCACCCGATGATTGTGGGTGTCGCCGTTGCCGTGACAGTCTCACCCACGCAGGTTTGTGGCTCCCGTCGAAGACCAGAACGAAACCCCAGAGACAAGATACATTCCCAGCGTGATGAAAACTGACGTTGGATTCCGTGTCCCATGGCGATGGGGGGTCCTCGCGGTGTGGCCGGATAGGAGGGAGGGCGAAGAGAGGATGCTGCTCTTCCTCCCTTCCCTGGATGTTTCTAGGTACCCGCAGGGCTCCAGAAGCAAACCGTCAACATGGTCAGCCTCTCGGGTTGGGGGTGGGGCTGGAGAGACGTGAGCTACCGGCCCCCTTGCAGAGGGACCGAGCGACGTGGAATCCGAAATCAGGCCTCAGTCCTCCTGAGTGTGGCTCCTCTGTGGTCGGTGGTCGGGGCTGTCGGCCTGGTGCTTCACTGCAGGGCTCGGCCTGGGGATGTGTGGTCGGTAAACCACGTGGGTGAATACCCCACGTCAACGCAGAGCTCCCAGATCTTTTTTGTCTTTGAGGAAACAGCCCATTCCTTGAGGCTGACGGAACGGCACAGCAGATAGGGGCCGCCGTGCCACGCCCAGCTCTAAACCCGGGTATACACGTTTTCGGGCCAGCGGAATGCTGTTGCTCTAGGAGCCCGGAGACCGCTTTTTCTCCCGCCTTCCTCCCTCGGTCCATTGCTCCCTCCCGCCCTCCCTCTGTTCCTTGTCCCTTTTTCCCCCGTTCCTCACTGCCTCCCTCTCTGTCGGTCAGTCCCTCCCTCCCTCCCTCCCTCCATACCTCCCTGCCTTCCAATGTCTCTCCACCCATCCTTCCGTCCCTCTAGGTCACCCGTTCCTCTCTCCACCTGTGCCTGCCTTCCCTCCCGCCTGGAAGGGTCAGCATCCCGGGTGTGCCCGGGGTCTGTGGTCTGTGTACAGCTGCCAGGCGCTCCACGGTGGCTGCTCCTGGGAGGCCGCAGAGGCATGGGTTGGCGAGCGATGGTGTAGCAGAGGAGCAGAGGGGGCGAGCCCTGGGAGGGAGAGAAGGCCTGGATGCTGCCTGGGCACGGGGTTTTGCGGGACAGGACTCTCCACCCAGCCCTGGGTAGGAAGCATACTGCCGGGACTGGGGGTAGCCGGTGGTCAGGCGGGGTTGGGGTGGCGGAAAGGCAAGAGAGCTCTGCTGGGGCTGCTCCCAGAGGAAGCCAGGTGGCTGCCCGCAAACCCGCGCGTTCACGGTAGACGTTCCCTCTGCTGGTACCTGGGCCTGCCCGGATCCCCGGGCGTGGGAGGGAAAGAGGCTGGGATTCTCTTTGTCTTGAGGTCTCCCATCCCGGGCCCAGTCTGGGAGGCAGGAATGACAGAGGCGGGTCAGCCAGGACCCACGCCCTCCATGCCAGGAGGTTTCCCATGAAGAGGCCACCGCCGCTACTGCGACCCCTTCCCCTGCCACTTGGCGTCCTAAAGCTCCTCCAGCAGAGCCAGTACATGCTTCCCTGCAGCCGGAGGGGGTGGTTCCAGCCAGTGAGGAGGACTCTTCCCAGTTCACTGCAGCTCCCCAGGTCCTCGGGACATAGGAAAGAGGTGTGTGCCTGCTGCAGAAACTCTGGGCTCGCCAGGAGCTCATGAAGCAGCAGGCCAGAAGGGAATGGAGACGAGCGCCCGGGCTCTGGGGAGGTGGAGAGGGCGCCCGGAAGGCTTGCATCTACTCATGTGGTGCGGAGCCCTCCGGTGGTGCAGGCTGGGGAGGTGGAGCTGCCCCGGCTTGGGGTTCCCACGCAGCCCCAGTGACCTGGAGCCCCTGGCCCCAACCCCACCATGGACTGCACTGGGACGTGGGTGATACAAGCATGCCTTGGCCCTGTGGCCCATCTTTGAGCGGGCCCTGGCTGTGCGCAGGGGACAGTAGGCCGTCGCTCCTCTTGACCTGCAGACCCTTGAGGGCATTTGCTCGGGGGGTGCGGAGGCCACCAAGGCGTCTGAGGGTGAGAGAGTGCCCCTTCGGTAGGAACCAGGGCGGCGTAGGCAAAATCCCCGCCTGCTAGGGCCACCGACCACGGAGCAGGGTGAGACCCGCCGGGGCCGCGTTGCAGAGGGGCAGCCTGCCTGTGTGGTGCCCTACCACCAGTCCAGGTGCCTGGCCCTTCGTTTCTGAAACCAGACGTGAATCCTGGACTCCGGGAGGCCGGTCTCTCTTGCCTGTCCTTCCCTGGTGGTGATGCCTGGATAGCGATCCTCCTCAAAGGCTCGGAGCAGCAGGGCCGTCTGGGATGGGGGTGGCCGGAGGTCAGCTGCGCCTGCCTTCTTGCGGGCTGCGTCTCCCCGGCCAGGGCGGAGATTCCCGCCAGTGCTGCCTCAGCTGGCGTGACCTCTCTTTCTGAAACCAGATCTGGACACTGGGCTCCGGAATGCCGATGGCCTGCTCCAGCCGTTCTCTGGTGGCGATGCCCGGGTACGGGTACTGCTCAAAGCAGGCTCCCCGGGCCTCGCTTTGCCTCGTGGTCCAGACGAGTCTCCTCCTCCGTCCTCTTCTCGGGCTTCTGTGGGGAGGTTGCCTTTCGAAGGTGTAGGGAGAGCCATCGCGCAGAGCACCGCACGGCGTTAAGGTCCAGCCAGGAGGCTGGCACAGGCAGCCAGCGGCTTTTATCAAGGTCCACAGGCAGGGATTAAGATTTGCATATTTTAACTGTTCAGTGGATCTTTACATATGTATACGGTCTTGTATCCAGGAACTAGATCAATGTATAGACTATTTCCATCCCCCAAGCAGGCTCACCTCTGTTCTTGTGCAATCTGTATCCCTCCCCATCCTTCAAAGTTCTTCTATCTCTATCACTATTGATTAGTTATGCCTGTTTGGGGGCTTCATGTGAGTGGAATCATACTTTCTTATGCCTGACGTCTTTCTCTCAACATATGGCTGTGATATGTATCCA
>JAKGGE010000035.1:0-29650 GCA_023748175.1 Hoolock leuconedys
ATATTTTAACTGTTCAGTGGATCTTTACATATGTATACAATCTTGTATCCAGGAACCAGATCAATGCATAGACTATTTCCATCCCCCAAGCAGGCTCACCTCTGTTCTTGTGCAATCTGTATCCCTCCCCATCCTTCAAAGTTCTTCTATCTCTATCACTATTGATTAGTTATGCCTGTTTGGGGGCTTCATGTGAGTGGAATCATACTTTCTTATGCCTGACGTCTTTCTCTCAACATATGGCTGTGATATATATCCACATTGTTTTCCAAAGTGCTTGTACCAGTTTTCACTACCATTGGCAATGTACGAGAATTCCAGTTTCTTCTATCAATACATCCTTGTCAGTGCTTGGCATTGGCAGTCCTCTTAATTATAGTCATTCTGATGAGTGAAATGGTACCTTATTATAGGTTTAGTTTGCATTTTCCTGATGAGTAATGATATTGAGCACCTTTTAATATGGCTTATCAGATTTAGATATTCTCTTTTCTTTAATACCTAAGTCTTTACCCATTAAAAAATACTTGGGTTATTTTATTCGTATATGGGAACTCTTTGTCAATTCTGTGGAGTTCTTTGTAGAATATATGTTCTGCAAGTACCTTCTCACCACTTACGACCTGTCTTTTCATCTTTTTTGGTTTTTTGATTTTTATCTTTGTGTACTCAGATCTTTTGGGGGTTTTTTGATGAAGAAGTTCTTAATTTTCATGAAGTTCCATTTATCAATCTCTTATGTTTAGTCTTTTTTGTGTCTGATTAAAAAGTCTTTGCCTACTGTAGGTCATAAAGATTTTCTCGTATTTTCGTTTAGAAGCTTGAAGAAAAAAAAGGGAAAACCTTGGTATAGCTTTCACATTTTGGTTTGTAATCTGTCTAGAATCTTGTATACAGTATGAAATAGGTTCCAGATTCCTTCCTCCCCTACCCCACCCCAAATAGGATGTCCAATTAACCTAGTACCATTTGTTAAAAAGATTTTTCCCTGCTGAATCGTAGTGGGCCTTGTGTCATAAATAAAGTGACTATATATTTTTAGATTTATTTCTACACTCTCCATTATGTTCTATTTGTCCGTTTATCTTCAAGCTAGTATCACACTGCCTTAAATATTGTGGTTTATAATTGTTCGATATCTGATAGTGAAGATCTCCAACCTTGTTCTTCGTCAGTATTGCCATAGCTATTCCAGGTCCTTTGTGTTTCCATATAAATTTTAGAATCAGTTTGTCACTACTCCCCTCTCTTTCAACACATACACAACTTACTGGTTGTGTTTTGGATCTCTAGGTTAATTTAGAATGGACATTCCTGAATATACTAAATCTTCCAATCCATAAACATAGATTTATATTCGTCTCCTTTAATTTCTCTTAGCAATGTTTTATGTTTTGTGCATATTTTATTAATCTCTAGATATTTTATGATTTTGGCACTATTTTCTGCCCTTTTGATATATCTCATTGCTGTCTGAACACTTCCTTTCAAACTCAAAAAGGTTCCAGAAACAAATTATTCTGTAATACACACAAAATAGTTTCAGAGTTACCACACTAATGTCATTACCAATAACAATCCTACCAAGTATGGTTTAGTATTTCTCTAGTTATTTTTCTCCTAAGAGTATATTCTACTAAGGAGATATAGTCAGAATATAGAAGTTAAACAATTTAGAAGCAACCTGAATTGTTTTTATTTCTCCACGTTGTATTATCATTTTGACAGTGCAATTTGAATCATTTGTTTCTGTTTCTATTTATATTGCCTATATATCTTGGTTAATGCTTTCATTTTGTAGTCAAAATTTTGGTTATGTTGATAACCTTGAGCAATGTAGTTTATAACCACATGATAAAGGCGGTAGAGTTGATACTGATAACATCTTGCCAGGTATATTTTCTATTTTAGATGAGTAAGCAATGGTCAAGTTTGAGTCATTGCAACAATGGATGGAAACATGGAGGTGTACTCACCGCTTTTTCAACAAAGTTTCACAAAGGTTTTTTGTAAATTTGGAATAGGATATACTGATATCTTAGATTTTCAGAGACAAAAAGATCAGTGTTTTCTGTCATACAACCAGCTGAAATTCTTTATAAAGATAGTACAGTTTAAAATAGCATTTACATATCACTGACATATTAAACCCTGTGTGAGCTAAAATTGTATTATAAGTTCAGATTGAAATATGTAACTGGTTAATTGAGCAGCTTATCAGTACAGGCTGTGTGTAATCTGAAAATCTGCAGTCTGAAATACTCGAAAAGTCCAAAACTTTTTGAGTGCCAACATGACTCTCAAAGGAAATTCTCATTGGAGCATTTCAGATTTTGGTTTTTTGGATTAGAGATGCTCAATCAGTAATTAAAATGCAAATATTCCAAAATTTGAAAAAATCTGAAATCCAAAACACTTCTGGTCCCAGCATTTTGGATAAGAAATACTCAACCTGTGTATGGTACAAAAATAGACCAAAACTCCAAGAAAGCAACCAGGCTTACTTATTATCAAGATACAGTGCCCTGAGATGCACAAAGCCTACTCTAAAGTAAGGGTCTTCCTAAATAATGGGACTGCTCTAACTAAGTAGCATCGAACAAGAGATATTCAAGCCATGTCTCTTAAACCTAGCATGTTTATGGTTACTATGTGGACAGCAGGATTCTTAACACCTATAACATTCTCTGAAGAGAGGTAGCATAACCTTCATGGTGCCAGCAGTCTTTTAAGGAAGCACTCATAAATATAGTGTTTAAAGCATTAGTATAGTTAATATTAAGCAATATAAAGCAATAGTATAATCAATATAGAAAAGCAGCAAGCAGAGGTAGGTAATTTGCTTTAAACCTAAACATTATAGTAGCAAGTTAGGATTCATCCAGCAAATGGCAACTCTAGTAAAAACTCTTGGAATAAATCTTAAACATGATCTGTTTGATACTAATACTAACCACAATTTATAACTCACTAGTCAGTTGTTCTTCTATTTATTTTGAAGTTATGAAGATAAATCAATTAGATCATACTGTATTCACAATATTATAAGTTAATAGTTTGAAAATAGAGATTGGAAAATTAAGCTATTTTTGAGATTCCTTAGTTATTGGTTCTTCAGTGAATGATTAAAAATTTTTTTTTCATTTAATTTTTTTAGTCTTTATTTTTATCTCTGTTTTGGCTTTCATTTTTAAGAAACTTCTCCTCATTTATTTTTCAACCTTTTTAGTGACTTCTTTCCACCTAATTTATAATTCATTTTTTAGGGCATTTCATTCATTTTTGATTGTCCTATTTTTATGGCTGCACGTTTTTGCAAGCCCAGATCTTCTTAGCTCTCTGAGGAGAGGGATTATACTTTCTTACTTAAGTTGCTTCCTGTTGCCTTCATCATCTATGTCATCTGAGTTTCTTTCATTTGTGCTTTGTTTTTTATTATTATTATTATTATTATACTTTAAGTTTTAGGGTACATGTGCACAATGATAAAAATTATTAAGCAGAAAATAAAAGCCTATTAATATCTACACAGTATTATGTTGCAGTATAATCAGTGTTATGAAATGTGTGCTAAAAATTATATACTAGATGGCAGTTTGTGCAACATAAGATTTTTATTGAATTTATTTTCACAATAAATGTATTTCTTGTACTTAGAAACAACATGCATTTGTATAACCCTTTTTTGAAGCGGTTCACATGTATATTTCCTTTAATTCTCAAATTTCAAAATAATGCCTTTAAAAAGCATTGGCATTTTAAACTGTCACACTTTTTATTTTACATTTAAAATTAGAGATAAAGAAAAAATATTTATTTGTTGAAACGTAAGGCATGACTAAACCAAATCTCTTCACTATTTTCAAATTATATGGCATCATCTGGAATGGCAATTATGTTTGTACCAGACCTAGTAAAACACATTGTGTTATTGGAGAAACAATAGAAAGCACTTTCATGGACATTTGAATTCATGTACTCAGAATTTTGGAGGGAGAGGACCTTGCCCTTCATTACAGTCCTGTAATTGGGTTTTCTTGTCCCTGCTTTCAGAGGATGTAATTCAGTTTTGGTGAACTGAGTGACTATAGCTATTAAATGCAACGAATTTTAGAGAAATGATAACGTCATTGAATGTGGGTAACAAATGTGGGGGAACCGTCTGCGTGAAGAAAATTCTCAAATTGTACATTGCATAGTTTGAATACTTGCTTGTTTGAATACTTGTTTTTGTACAGAGACTGATGACTTTACAAATTTTGATCATACAGGCATACTTCAGAGATACTGTAAAATGACTATCATAATAGATCAAGTCATACAAATTTTTTTATTTTCCAGTGCATATAAAAGTTATATTTACACTGTACTATAGTCTATTAAGTGTGAAATAGCATTATGTCTAAAAAACAATGTACATACCTTAATTTAAAAATAAGCGGCTAATCCCAGCACTTTGGGAGGCTGAGGCCGGCGGATTGCCTGAGGTCAGGAGCTCAAGACCAGCCTGGTCAACATGGTGAAACCCTTTCTCTATTAAAAATACAAAAAAAAATTAGCCGGATGTGGTAGTGGGTGCCTGTAGTCCCAGCTACTCGGGAGACTGAGGCAGGAGAATCACTTGAACCCAGGAGGTGGATGCTGCAGTGAGCTGAAATTGCACAGCTGCACTCCAACCTGGGCGGCAGAATGAACTCCATCTCAAAATACACAAACAAACAAACTGCCAATGATCATCTGAACCTTCAGCAAGTTGTTCAGATGGAGGGTCTAACTTTGATGTTGATAACTGCTGACAGAGGGGTTGCTGAAGATTGGGATAGCTATGGCAATTTCTTAAAATAAGATAACAATGAAATTTGCTGTATTGATTGATTCTTTCTTTCACAAAAGATTCCTCTGTAGCAAGTGATGCTGTTTGATAACATTTTACCTGCAGCAGAACTTTCAAAATTGGAGTCAGTCCTCTCAAACCCTGCCACTGCTTTAGCAACTAAGTTTACGTCATATTCTAAATCCTTTGTTGTCATTTCAACAATGTTTACAGTATCTTCACCAGTAGTAGATCCCATTTCAAGAAACCATTCCCTTTGCTCATTTAAGAAGCAACTCCTTATCCTTTAAGTTTTATCATGAGAGTACAGCAATTCAGTCACATCTTCAGGCTCCATTTCTAATTATCTTGCCATTTCCATCACATCTGCAGTTACTTCCTCTACTGAAGTCTTGAGCCTATCTAAGTCTCCCATGAGGGTTGAAATAAACTTCTTCCAAAGTCCTATTAATGATGATATTTTGGCCTCCTCCCATGAATCAGAATGATTTTAATGGTATCTGAAATAGTTAATCCACTCCAGAAGATTTAAATTTCATTTGCCCAGACTCATCAGAGGAATCACTATGGCAGCTAGAGCCTTATGAAACATATCTCTTAATAAGACCTGAAAGTTGAAATGACTCCTTGCTTCATGGGCTGCAGAATAGATGCTGTGTTAGCACGCATGAAGGCAACATTAATCACCTCATCCATCTCCATCCAAGCACTTGTGTAACCAAGTGCACTGTCAATGAGCAATAATATTTTGAAATGAATGTTTTTTTCTGAGCAGTAGGTCTCAAGAATGGGCTTAAAATATCCAGTCAATCATGCTAAAACAGATGTGCTATCATCTAGGCTTGTTGCTCCATTTGTTGCTCCATTTGTAGATCACGTGCAGAGTAGATTTAGTGTAATTCTTAAGGGTCCTAGGATTTTTAGAATGGTCAATGAATATTGGCTTCAAGTTAGTCACTGGTTGCATTAGGTCTAACAAGGGAGTCAGCCTGTCCTTTGATGTTTTGAAGCCAGCCACTGACTTCTCTCTGACTAGGAAAGTCCTAGATGGCATCTTTTTCCAATGGAAGGCTTTTTCATCTGCACTGAAAATCTGTTGTTTAGTGCAACCACCTGCCGCAGTTATGTTAGCTAGATCTTCTGGATAACTTGCAGCTTCTACATCAGCATTGCTGTTTTACCTTGTACTTTTATCTTACGGAGATGGCTTCTTTCCTTAAACCTCATGAACCAACCTTTGCTAGTTCAAACTTTCTTCTGCAGCTTCCTCACCTCTCTCAGCCTTTGTAGAATTGAAGAGAGTTAGGATCTTGTTCTGGATTAGGCTTTGACTTAAGGAAATGTGGCTGGTTTGATCTTCCATCCAGAACATTAAAACTGTCTGCATATCAGCAATAAGATTGTTTCGCTTTTAATTTCCTTCAATAATTTTACTTTTGCATTTCTGACTTTTAGGCATAAGAGGCCTAGCTTTTGGCCTCTCTCGGCTTTTGACATGCCTTCTTCACTAAGTTTAATCATTTCTAGCCTTTGACTTAAAGTGAGAGATGAACAACTCTTTCTATTTAATTGAACACTTAGAGGCCCTTATAGGCTTATTAATTTTCCTGATTTTAATATTGTTGTGTCTCAGGGAATTTGGAGGCCTGATGGGAGGGAGAGAGATGGGAGAGTGGCTGACGGGTGGAGCAGTTAGAACACACACATTTATCCATTAAATTTGCCATCTTATTGGGCATGGTTCAAGGCACCTAAAGCAATTAGAATAGTAATATCAGAGATTACTGATCACAGATCACCATAGCAGATATAGTAATAATGAAAAAGTTTGAAATATTATGAAAATTATCAAAATATGACACAGAGACATGAAGTGACCACATGCTATTGGAAAAATGGCACTGATAGACTTGCTTGATGCAGGATTGCCACAAACCTTCAATTTGTGACAGACGTTATCTGCGAAGCATGGTAAAGGGCAATGAAACGTAGTTTGCCCATGTATCTTACTGTCAATCATACTGAACGCTCCAGTCAACCTAATAAACTAACAGCTTTTAAAAATTGCATTCTAGTAACAACAGTATACATTATCAGTGGACCTTTTCAATCTTTTCAGCATTCTCTTGTGTGAGTAGTTCATTCATAAATAGATATGTATGTCAGTTTCATAAAGGATGGTGAGCTTGTTAGAAAAGAGCAGTAAATTGGCTCAGTCTTTCTATAGCAGCACTAGAAATATTCAGTAGTCTGAGGTAGAGCTAAAATATAGGAAACACTTATTTCTGACATGGTCTTTGTCATTCTGTGGAATCTTTTTAGGTACCCCTGCTTGCATTGAAAGACGTCATTATTTTAGTGTGACTTAATAATATCAGATTGCTTGCATTTAATTCTATGCGGTTTTCTGTCAATGGAAGGATGAACTTACTAATATGTTTAGTCTATATACAGTAAAATGACATTATTACAACTGTGATAGTACATTGCTTAATTATGTCCAAAGTGAGCTTTTCAGAAAGGTTTATACTTAACAATTTTAGGACTTTTGTTAACTTAATTTGATTCCACCACCTACTTTTAAATATTTTGCAACCCAGGGTAGCTTAGGCAAAGAAGTAAAACCAAAAATGGAATATTCCTTTGTAGCAGCACTGTGAATGAAAATACTAAATTTGATGACTAGAAAGTGTTCTCAAGTACTGGTTATGGATAGTTTTGCTGAAATTCATGGGAAAGAAGACAAACAAAATATTCTAAAATTTGGCAGAACATTTTCTTGCTGGTACTTTCCTCCCTTTCCTTTTAAGATGTAGTTGCATCTTTTTTGGTATTTTCTTGTTAACAATTCATGATACTAATGCTTTACATGATCTTAAGCCACATGTGTCTCTGTCAGTAATATTTCTCACATGCTAGTTTTGCTGTTTATGGAATAAAGTCCAGTAGTTTGTTTTACAACACACTGTTTAAATTATTTGTTAAAAATAATTTTATTTATAAATAGCAGTTTTTACTTGGAATGTCTTAGTAAATTTAGCAAGTATACTATACTACAAATTTTTTTTTCAGTGTACCCGTGTAATGTGGACACCACCTCTCCGTGAAAGCTTCTCATATCCATTTCTTGTTCTTCAGATGTTGCTAGTGACTCATATTCTCAGGTAACTTTGACTTAACCTTATTTCTTTTTGCATTAAATAATTTAAACTAAAATTTCTTAAGCTTCCATAATAAAGTGAACATAATAAAATAATTAACCAATATGATGCTGTTATTAGTAAAAATATTGTAAGAGTGTAACTTAAAAATGGTACCAAAAACATTTCCTCTATCAGCCTTCTGTTCCTCCTCCTTTTTCTTGGTGGTCCAAAGTGACTGCTTGAGAAGGAACAAATTGCTTTCACTTCTCCTGTCATTTCCACTTTCTCAAGTCTTCTGTTACCACTATAACCTCCTGAAAATGAGCAGAAAGAAGGTAAAGGCTGGTCATGCTATAGTGTATCCTGTAAGATACAATCCTTTGGGGCAAAGGATAATTCACAGAATTCACACTTCTCTCCCTTTTTGCTGACGAATATTGAATATAGCTGCCTTGCTCCAGAGGGTAAAAAGGAAATGAAATGGGGGCTGTGGAAAAATGGAACAAAGCATGATAAAAATCCAAAGATGACTCAGACTGATAACTCTCTTCAGTGATCCTCCGAATTCAGAAGAACTTTGATGAAGTCTGTTATGCCAGACCCTTTGGGCAATCTGTTTCCCTCTGATTGTTACAGCAAGTATAGAATCATCACATAGCTTTTAGTCCCCTATGTAGTAGCGTCTTTAGACAGACCTTTCATAGAACATGAGATGGTTACTGTTTTTGCATTAGCTTTTTAAAGTCTGTGTAGCTCCAGCTTTATTGCGGTCCCCTAAACTCCTCTTTTATAGGGTTTAAAGCTTCTTTAGCACTTTTAAATAAGGTGAACCTCTATGAATTCATAACCTTTAACTGTGCCCTGTTGGTTCTGAGGCACCTTGAGCAATGGTCCCTTCTCAAACATCTCTGTAAGATGTGTTGTGCTATAAGAGTCTTTGATTCACCACTACAGATGCTGTTTTTCCACATTCACATTCTTGACCATGGCTTTTTTCTCCAGTATAGTGCAGACAGCAGACTGCCCATCACTCTCTCATTCCTTCCTGCTTTTCTACCTCTGCTCCTGTCTTAAATCTAGTGAAGGCAAACCTTTGATTCTTTTTTCACTCACTGATTTGATCTGTCCCTGAGTAGCTGTGTGGATGCTGCTCCGTGGACTGAGCACTGCTTCCTTTAGTCCATCTGTACCATAGAAGGTAGTGTTAGTTTCCTGTTGCTGTGTAGCCAGTCACCACAAACTGGGATCTACTATCTTGGAGTTTTCTAGCTCCGAAGTTTTAAAATCAGGGTATTGGAGGTGCTACCCTCTTCCTGAAGGCGCAGAGTGGGAGGGGAGAGAATCAATTTTCTTGCCTTTTCTAGCTTGTAGAGGCTGTCTGCATTTCTTGGGAGGCTGCCTGCATTTCTTGGGAGGCTGCCTGCATTTCTTGGCATGTGGCTCCTTCATCTTCAAAACTAGCAATGGTGGATTAAGTCCTTCTTTGTCAATTCACTCCAACCTTCTCTTCAGCCTCTCTTCTGCTTTTAGGTACCCTGTGGTTACATTGGGTCCACCTGGATAATCTGGGATACATTCGCTACTGTGAGGCCAGGTGATTAGTCATCTTCATTCCATCTGCAGCCCTAGTTACCCTTTGCCATGCAACATGACATGTTCACAGGTTCCAGGGATTAGGACACAGATATTTTTGGAGGTCATTATTCTGCCTACCAGGATGGGGCCTCTTCAGTTGCTGTTTCCTGCCTTCAAGAGCTGCCTTCTGTTGGATTCTTCTCTGTTTTTCGCTCCAGGTGCTTCTGTGACAAGCTTTTTATGTTTTCTTTAGTCTCTTTTCATTGTCTTTTTCAGCCTTACCCACGTGTTAATACCTGTCTTTACTTTTTGCTTAAAAGTTTTAGAGAACTTTCCTTTCTTTAGAGCCTTCTTCATTGTCTCTGTTTATATTCTAGTTGACATTTCCGTTCTCATATTCCAGGCCATCTGAAGCTGCATCAGCTGCTGCTTTCACCACTCCTGGTTCAGATCCATCCCATCTTGATCTTCCTCGCCATCTTCATCGGCAGCTTATCACTTCTGATTGTGACGGCTTTTGTGGTTATGCCCCTTAGTTCTCATGGCTCCCTGCTTGCCTGCTGTGGCTATGACTGGTTGCTTGGAAGTGTGGGCTTTCATTTTGCTTTCTTGAACACTGCAGTCTTTTTAGGAGGGAAAACCTGCTAAACCTCCTTTCTTGAAGTTTTGGCAGACATCTTGTCTTTTTTTCTGAAGGATAGCAACCTTCTCTGTATTGGCCATCTTCATCTTCTGATATTTCATCCTTACTACTGACATTGTCTCCTTTGGAAGAGCAGCCATTTCCTTTAGTTCTTGGTTTCTACCTGTAGTTGACATATTGTGACATTAGAGGGAGGTGGTGGGTGGTGATGGCTTGGTGGAGCCAAGAAGAAGCTGAGCAATGTTGATGCAGGCTGCAGTGCTGAGGATACTGTTATAAAACCAGAAAAGAGACTATTCCTTAATGCTAGGAATCATTTATAAATAAGGTTAGTGGTATGTTTTAACAAATTGGTTTTTCCAGTTTTGAATTTTAAGCATTTTTAAATTCTTTATATACCCAACTAATAGCTTTTTTTTGGTTGTTCTTAGCTTTTTTTTTTTTTTTTTTTTAATTCTTGGCAATATTTATGTTTCCATTTCTGTTGTCTTGGGTCAGAGCTATTTTGATCACCAATTGGATTTTCTTTGTTTTCTATTCACTCCTATCTCCCCATAGTGCATTCTTTATCCAACTGCCAGATTGGTATTAAATTCTGCTTGGAAATCTTAATGTCTCTTGTTACCCATAAAATGAAAATCATATTTAGTATTCAAAAGTAGTAGAGAAATGCTTTATTTTAGACAGTGGCTTTCAAACTTTTGGACTATGATCTATGAGAAATAAGAAATAAGTTTTACACTGTGTCTTAGTATACACATACATGTATGCACACAACTGAAACAAAAGTTTCACAGAATAGAACCCCTCGTAAGTAGGATATAGTCATATATATTGTTTCACTCTGCTGATCTCCATTTTTAAATGCTGAATTTTATTCCATAAGTTGATTTCATAACTCATTAAAAGGTTATCTGGAGTTTAAAAATACTTTTGTTGGATTAAAATAGCAGAGAGGGATGTCCTTTGGAGAAGGGATACTTGGGGAAGTGAAGAAAGGCGTTTCATAATGGCGCTCTATCCTCCAGGTAGGTTTATCTAACCAGGATGTCTTTACTGTATCCAAGCTGCATACATCTCATCACCTCAGTATATTAACGTGCACACTCCACTTCTGTGAAGATGGACATGTGTGGGGGCTTTGCGTTGGCTTGCAGATTTAGAGGATAAAATCATCTTACCCTCCTAAAAATCTCCTAAATTACAAGTCAGTACCAAAATGAGATCTCTAAAGATTGTTTCAGAATGGCCCCCATATCTTTTCCTCCACTTAACTTTTCTGTGTTCTCCTACCTGTGCCAGACCCAACTTTTTATCTCACACGCTTACAAAATCTCTCTCAGCCGCTTAGCTCTTATTCTGCATTATTGCAGTAGTTGTCTACATAATACTTAGCACTTAGACTATGCTGCTATCATCTTTTCATAGGCATCTTCTGCCTTTCTAACTAATGAATCTGTTGAATCAGTATTTTTAAATATTCAGTCATGGATTCACCAAAATATAATGTGAAAAAATTTTCATGGATATACTGACCCAGCCATCCCCCTTCTCTCTCTGCTATTGTTAGCAATAATGGGTATTTACCTTTCAAAGAAAATTGTTGTAATTGAGTATCAGGAGGTATAATTTCTAACCCATTGGTTCATTTTGTGTTTAGGTTGTGTTATAACCAGATCATATATATTTAGAGATTCTAATTTGCAGCCGTTTGGAGCCATGCTAGACTATTTCGTGTTTGAACTTACACTTATTTTATCTTTTCAAGGGCTACAAAACTTTATAGAGGAAGCTTGATTGCACTCTGCATTTCCAATGTATTTTTCATGCTTCCTTGGCAGTTTGCTCAGTTTGTACTTCTTACCCAGGTGAGGTGATTATATTTTAAGCTGTTTTAAGCTTAGGATGTTTGACTATGTGAGCTCATTTGCATAAAATTACAACTGAGATATTCTGTGGTTCTAAGTCCCAAAACATTTTCTAGGAAAAATGTTTTTCTAAAACATTTTTTAGAAATGTTGAACAAAAGAAAGTTCAGGGTAGAGAAATATGTAGGATTATTTATTAATGATTGTTAATTATTTACTTCCTAACGTAATGCATTTATTGAACTCAAATTTGTAAGAATGCTTATCTTTGTTATTCAGTATTGTTTCGCTTTGCAGCGAAAGTACTCTTAAGTTGAAGTTGATAAATTTGATTATAATTAACTCTTGAATATTTGTATTAATGAAAGAACACTAATGGAGATACTTGTAAAGAGTGACTAGCAAGCAGAAATTAAGGTATTTTTATGCACACATGCATTGCATAATTATTTTTCAGTTTAATGTACCTTCCCCAATTATGTATTAGTTGTCATATTATAATTACATTTTCATCTTTTTTGATTGGACAAGGCACTTTTTAATTGTGTGTGTTGACAGTAGGGTTGACCTGAAGTTAAAATGAGTATTGTTTTGGACAGTTGACAAAGTAGACAATTCACATGATTGAGAAAGCTGTGTATCAGAAAAATCAGTATTTTCTATACTAATATATTGACTATATTTAATAATAAATTGGCAGATAAAAGGAAAACAAGAACTCACTGTGTGTAGATATAAATCAGTTGAAACAACAGTAAATGTGTTATTCATTCTTGTAGCTATTCATTTTATCTTTTTTACTTTTAATTTATTTTTAAATTTCAGATTGCATCATTATTTGCAGTATATGTTGTCGGGTACATTGATATATGTAAATTACGGAAGATCATTTATATACACATGGTAATAATTTTTTATTGTTCTTTTCCATTTAGTTTGCCCTTAAAACTCCTGATTAGTATTTGATTTGTTCATGGTTGAAACTAGTTGTAACAATTTCATAACTAAAACAAATGTTGTTCAAACATTGTGATATAATCAACAGACCTCGTTTTGATAGACCACTCACAAAAATTTAATTTGGGTCATATTATCTGATTGAAGTTGTGCCCAACTTATGCATTGTCAGTAAAAGAAATAATTTATGAAACGGAAACATGGGGCTGATATATTATCCAGGAGCTGTCTGTTAAAATGAAGTAGAAGGGCCCGACATGGTGGCTCATGCCTGTAATCCCAACACTTTTGAGAGGCCAAGGTGGGGTTCACTTGAGGCCAGGAGTTTGAAACCAGCCTGGGCAAGAGAGCCATACCTCATCTCTACAAAATAAAAAATTTTAGCATGGTGACGCATGCCTTGTAGTACTAGCTACTTAGGAAGCTGATGTGGGAGGGTTGCATTAGCCCAGGAGGTTGAGGCTGCAGTGAGCTATGATCACACCACTGCACTCTAGCCTGGGCAACATAGCAAGACCATGTCTCTACAAAAAAGAAAAAAAGTTCATTTACTGAGCGTCAACTGTCGAGGCATGTGGAATACACCAGCATTCATATTACTACATTCTAACAGGATGGGAGAAAGAGGGAAGACAGAAGATAAATAATAAACATAGCAAATGGGTAAATTATGTAGGATGTTAGAAGGTGATAAGGATTTTAGGCCAGGTATGGTGGCCTGGGGAGGCTGAAGCAAGAGGACATTTGAGCCCAGGAGTTTAAGACCAGCCTGGGTGAGACCCCATCTCTATAAAAAAAAATACAAAAAAAGATTTTAGAAGAAAGAAAAGGTCAGGGTAAGGCAGATCAGGAGCACCAAGATCAGGAGGTAGGAGATGGAAAAATCAAATGAGGTGGTTAGGGCAGGTCTTCTTGAGAAGGGGGAGTAGAACAAAGATTGGAAGAAGGAGAAGGAGTTAGCCAAGTAGATATCAAAGAAACTGATCTCTAGGTTGGTGGAACAGCTAGAACAAAGACCCTAAAGCTGGTTGGTTGATATTCTTGAGTGGTTATCCTTTAAAAACAAACATTTGTCTTCTCTCATTAGTTTTTATAATTTTGATGTTTTCTTTTCCTGATAATTTTACAGTTGTCATAATATCCCATTATTTTCATTTTCTTAATAATTTATACATATAAAAGAACATTTGTAATGTGTAAGGAAGTTATAAACACGGTCATAAACAACCAGGAGCCTACTCTCCAAATGGAAAATAGAACCTTATCGTTACTTTTAAGTTCTGTATGCCCTGAGCTCATCCCCTTACTGCTCCTAGAGGTAACCACTATTCTGACTTTTTGAATTGTAATCAATTTGCTTTTCTTTATAACTTTACAATATGTGGATTACTAAATAGTATACATTTTTATTATTAAATGTTCACATTCTTTGTAAGGATTATACAAATGGCATTTTATAAGTACTATTTTTTCACTCAGATTTCTGCTACTTATATGTAACTAGAATTCAAATATTTTCACTGCTTTATATTTTCTATCATATAAATAAAGCATAATTCATTTATTCGTTTTCTTGTTGAAGGACATTTAGGTTCTCTCCTCTCCCCCCAACTTCTTATTTTAGTTATAAATAATGCTGTACATTCTTCACATATCTCCTAGGGCACATATGTTGAGAGTTTCTCTAGGGTATTTACCTAGTATAAACTTGTTGGGTGGTAAATTATGTACATGTTCAACTCTATAAATACCAAATTGTTTTTCTAAAATGATTGGACTACTTCCAACAGCAATATATAGCAGCTTATGTTATTCTACATCCTTTTTATCAGTCTGGTTCGTGTAAAATGGTATCTTGTAACCTTAATTTGCATTTTCTCTGATTCATAATGAAGCTGAGCATCTTTTGGTTTGTTTATACGCCCTTCATATTTCCATTGTTGTAAATTCCGATTTAGATCTTTTACCAGTTTGTCTTGTGTCCAAAAGAAAATGACATCTATTTTAGTCAGTGCAGTGTAATCCATTATTTTTGTTATTTATGTTGATGCTCAAATTGTTCCACACTTGTCCAACTATTCAGGCTGACTTCTCTTTCCTTTTAACATGTCCTCATCATGCTTTGAGCACTTTTAAAAAGAAATTAATAAATGTTAAGTTTCATGAAATGCTTTACTACATCTGTTTAGATGAATCGGTGTATTTCCCCCTCTTCAATCTGTTACTATAATGAATTTACATTAATTAATTTTCTAGCATTAAATAAACTTGCTTTTCTGGGCTAAACACAATTTTTGCATGTCGCTGGATTCACTTTGCTTTCATTTTGATGGGATTTTTACATCCTTGTTCATGAATGAGTTAGACAGTAGTTATATATTTTTTAGACTTGGCTTATTTTTTCCCCAAACTATTTAAAATAGTTTTTTATTTTGTAGTATAAATCAGATTAAATGTTAAGCCTTCAGACTTGGCTGGTCACATAGGCAACTATGGCTGAGGGCCTTGACTCAAAGTTATAGTTATAAAATTATAAAGTTATACAACGTAGTTTGCAGTAAAACCTACCTTGGGTAAATGATACATACTTCATTATATGACTTACTATTTTCTGTCTTCTTCCATTATCGTTTTATAAATTCCTAAATTCTTATAGTTATAAAAAGAAAAAATATATAGAATTATTTCCAAAAAATTATTTTTCCATTTTTTATTGTGGTAAAATACATGTAACTTAAAATTTACCACCTTAAGCATTTTTAATTATACAGTTCAGTGATATTAAGTACATTCACATTGTTTTACAACCATCACCACTATCTATTTCCAGAACATTTTTCATCTTGCAAAACTGAAACTCTATACCCATTAAAGTCCTTATTCTTCCATCTTCCCAGCCCCTGGAAACCACCATTCTACTTTCTGTCTTTGTGATTTTGACTACTTTATATATGTCATGTAAGTGAAATCATACAGTATTTGTCTTTTTGTGACTGGCCTATTTTGATTAGCCTACTGTCCCCAAGTTTCTTCTATGTTGAAGCATGTCAGAATTTCCTTCGTTTTTGAAGCTAAATAATAGTCCATTGTGTGTATACACACACACACACACACACACACACGATTCTGCTTATCCATTCAATCTGTCCATGGATACTTGGATTCCATTGTGTGTACACACACACGTGCACACGCGCACACACACACACACGATTTTGCTTATCCAGTCCATCCACAGATACTTGGGTTACTTCTGTGTTTCAGCTATAGGAAATAATGCTGCTATGAACATGGGTAAACAAATATTTTTTGAGATCTTGCTTTCAATTATTTTCGGTATGTACCCAGAAGTGGAATTGCTGGATTGATCATATGGTAAATCTATTTTTTTAAGGAACTGCCAGACTTTTCCATAGTAGCTGTACATTTTACATTCCTGTAAACAGTGCATGAGGTTCTGTTTTCTCCATGTAATCACCAACATTTATTTTCTGCTCTTGTGATGGTAGCCATCCTAATAGGTATAAGGTGATATCTCACTGTGGTTTTTGTTTCTTAATTAAAAATCTTTATTTTTCAGAGAAGTTTTAGGTTTATAGCAAATTTTTTTTTTTTTTTTTTTGAGACGGATCTCACTCTGTCACCCAGGCTGGAGTGCAGTGGCACGATCTCGGCTCACTGCAACCTCCACCTCCCAGGTTCAAGCGATTCTCCTGCCTCAGCCTTCCGAGTAGCTGGGATTAGAGGCACATGCCACCACACTCAGCGAATTTTTGTATTTTTAATAGAGATGAGGTTTCACCATGTTGGCCAGGCTGGTCTCGAACTCCTGACCTCATGTGATCTGCCCACCTCGGCCTCCCAAAGTGCTGGGATTACAGGCATGAGCCACCGCACCCAGCCATGTTTATAGCAAAATTAAGCAGAAAGTACAGAGTTCCCATATACCCCCTGCCCCCAACCATGCACAACCTACCCCTCTATTGACATCCCTCACCAGAGTGGTACATTTGTTACAATTGATAAACCTACTTCACACATCAGAATCACCCAAAGTCTGTAGTTTACATTAGGCCTCACTTTTCAATGGGTGGTTGTTGTGTTTTGTTTTGTTTTTTGAGACAGGATCTTGCTCTGTTGCCCAGCTGGAGTTCAGTGGTGCAAACATGGCTCACCACAGCCTCGACCTCCTGGGCTCAAGGGTTCCTTTTGCCTTGGCCTCCCAAAGTGCTAGGATTGCAGATGTGAGCCACCACAATCGGCCTGGATTTTGACAAATGTATAATGACATGTGTCAACCATGTAGTATTTTGTAGAACAGTTTCGCAGCCATAAAGTTCCTCTGTGCGCCACCTATTCATCCCTCCTTCCCCCTAACCTATGGCAACCACTGATCTTTTTACTGTTTCCATAGTTTTGCCTTTTGTATAGTGTCATGTGTTTGGAACCATACAGTAGGTAGCCTTTTCATATTGGCTTCTTTCAGTTAGTAAAAAGCAAATAAGTTTCCTCCAAGTCTTTTCATGGCTTGATAGCTCATTTCGATCTTGATTATTATTAACATTTTATTAACATTATATGGATGTACCACTGTTTATTTATTCGCCTATTAAAGAACTTGTTGGTTAACTCCAAGTTTGGGCAATTATGAATAAAGCTGCCGTAAACATCTGTATTCAGGTTTTCACATGGATGTTTCAGTTCATTTGAGTAAATACCAAGGAAAGTGATATTTGGATGGTATGGTGAGAGTATGCTTAGTTTTTAGGAAATTGCCAAACTGTCTTCTAAAGTGGCCATACCATTTTGCATTACCACCAGCAGTAAATGAGAGTTCCTGCTGCTCCACATCCTTGTCAGCATTTGGTGGTGTCAATGTGGATTTTTGGGCATCTAATAAATGTGTAATAGTATCTCATTGTTTTAATTTGGTTGAACATCTTTTAATATGCTTTTTTTGCCATCTGTGTATCTTTTTTGGTCTATTAAGATCCTTTGCTTATTTTTCCTTGGGTTGTTCATTTTCTTATTGTCGAGTTTTAAGAATTCTTGTAGATTTTTGATAACAGTCCCTTATCAGATGTGTCTTTTGCAGATATCTTCTCTCAGTCATTGTCCTGTCTTTCACAGAGCAGAAGTTTTTAATTTTAATGAAGTTCAGCTTATCAGTTGTTTCTTTGATAAATTGTATCTTTGTTCTTTTATCTAAGAAGTCATCACCATACCTAAGGTCATCTAGGTTTCCTCCAATGTTATCTTCTAGGAGCTTTATAGTTTTGCAGTGTGCATTTAGATCCATGGTCTGTTTTGAGTTAATTTTCATGAAGGGTGTAAAGTCTATGTCTACATTTATTTTTTTGTATGTGGATCTCTAGTTGTTCCAGCACCATTTGTTGAAAGGACTATTTTTGCTCCACTGCATTGCCTTTGCTCCTTTGTCAAATATCAGTTGACTATATATGTGAGTCTATTTCTGGGCTCTATATTTTGTTCCCTTGATCTGTTCGTGTCTTCTTTCACCAATATCACACTGTCTTGATTACAGTAACTTTATAGTAAGTCTTGAAGTGGGGTAGTGTCAGTCCTCTGCTCTTCTTCAGTATTGAGTTGGCTCTATACTGGGTTGTTTGTATCTCCATATAAACTTCAGAATCACTTTACTGGTAACTTGCTAGGCTCATTATTGAGATTGTGCTGAATCAAGTTGGGAAGAACTGGCATCTTGACAATATAGAATCTTCCTGTACGTGGAATAACACTTCATGTATTTATAAAGTTCTTTGATTAGTTTCACTGAAGTTTTGTAGTTTTGCTCAGATAGATTTTTTACGTAGTTAAGTTTGTATCCAAGTGCCTCATTCCAGGAATGCAGGAATGTGTTGATAATAGAAATTCTATTAATATGATTTATCACATTAAGAAGTTTAAAAAATCCATTATAATTGCCTTTGATATTATAAAGGTATTTGATAAAAGCCAACATCTATTTTTGGTGTTTAAGACCATAATCAAGTAAAAATAGACGGATATTTCATTGAAATTTAAGATACCCACACCCCAAAACCAAAACTAGTATCACATAAAATGATGAAGCAATAGAAAAATGTCCTATTTCCATTAATGCCAGAAGCATGATAAATATGCCTACTGCCTCTCTCATCACTTAACATTATTGCTCAAATGTCAGCTAATACAATTGACTAAAAAATAATTCAAAGGAAAATGTAAAAATATCATTGTTTGTAGTTGATATCATTTTGAATACTTGAGAAATCCAAATAAACTACTACTGGAAACAATGAAATCATATTCATTGATGCATATTTAATATAATTTTTTTGTATACAATCAGAAAATATGAAGATTCTTGATACAGCAGCAGCAAAAATAATATGCTTTAGAATAAACTCAAGAAAATATGCAGGATCTATATAAAGAAAACTATACTTGCTAATGCATGTAAAAGAAGATTTAAAGAAATGGAAGGAAGATGCATTGCTTTGGGATCTAAAGATTTGATGTTGAACAGATATAACTATAAATAACACGTTATTGAATAAAGTAATTTTAATTAAAATTTTAGTTTTTGAAGCTTAATAAGCTGATTCTGAAATTCACATGGAAATTGATATATATGGATCAAAAATAAAACTTCTAGAAGAAAATATGGATTATTTTATTTTTAGTGCCTTTTTAAATGACAGATAAATCCTAAGACCTAAAGGAAATGAAAGATAAATTTGCTAACATAAAGATTTAGAAAATAACCATAATACA
The DNA here is from genome assembly GCA_023748175.1 of Hoolock leuconedys. Taxonomy (NCBI): domain Eukaryota; kingdom Metazoa; phylum Chordata; class Mammalia; order Primates; family Hylobatidae; genus Hoolock; species Hoolock leuconedys. The sequence goes on from JAKGGE010000035.1 coordinate 19,798, forward strand.
AAAAATACCACAAAGGTCAAAAATGAACTGAGAAAAATATTTACAATATGTTTACTTGATAAGTGGCTAGGTTCATATATATATATGAACTTATATATATACTTAAAGTATATATATATATACTTTAAGTTCTGGAGTATATGTGCAGCAAGTGGAGTTTTGTTACATAGGTATACACGTGTCATGGTGGTTTGCTGCACCCATCAACCCGTCATCTACATTAGGTATTTCTCCTAATGCCATCCCTCCCCTAGCCTCGCAGCCCCCAATAGTCCCCTGTGTGTGATGTTCCCCTCCCTGTGTCCATATGTTCTCATTGTTCAACCGACAGTTATGAGTGAGGACATGCAGTGTTTGGTTTTCTGTTCCTGTGTTAATTTGCTGACAGTTACGGTTTCCAGCTTCATCTATGTCCTTGCAAAGGACATGGACTCATCCTTTTTTATAGCTGCATAGTATTCCATGGTGTATATGTGCCACATTTTCTTTATCCAGTCTATCATTGATGGGCATTTGGGTTTGTTCCAAGTCTTTGCTATTGTGAACAGTGCTGCAATAAACATATGTGTGCATGTGTCTTTATAGTAGAATGATTTATAATCCTTTGAGTATATACCCAGCAATGGGATTGCTGGGTCAAATGGTATTTCTAGTTCTAGATCCTTGAGGAATTGTCACACTCTCTTCCACAATAGTTGAACTAATTTAACACTCCCACCAGCACTGTAAAAGTGTTCCTATTTCTCCACATCATCTCCAGCATCTGTTGTCTTCTGACTTTTTAATGATTGCCATTCTAACTGGCATAAGATGGTATCTCATTGTGGTTTTGATTTGCATTTCTCTGACGACCAATTATGATGAGCTTTTTTTTCATATGTTTGTTGGCCGCATAAATGTCTTCTTTTGAGAAGTGTCTGTTCATATCCTTCACCCACTTTTTTGATGGGGTTGTTTGTTTTCTTGTAAATTTGTTTAAGTTCTTTGTAGATTCTGGATATTGGGGCTATGTTCTGTAATGTATGAAGAGAGCTGTTAAGGAAAATAATAAAAGCCCAATAGACAGATGGGCAGTGGGAATAAGCAGTTCACACATACACACAAGACAACATAACCAGCAAATAGAATAAAAGGTGCTGTGTCTCATCTACTATTAAAAGAATGGAAAAATGAAACAATGAGATAACATTTTTTCCCTACTGGATGGCAAATATTTAAAGAATAATACAGTGCTGCCAGAATATATATCCACAGGAACTCTCCTGCCCAGTTGGTGGGAAAGTGAATTGGCACAATCTTTTTGTAGGCTAAGTTGTCAATATTTGTATTGAATTTAAAAATGTGTATATCCTTGATCCATCAATTTCACTTCTAGTAATTTATTCATAAATGTACTGACATGCACATAAGATATACGCATAAGGATGTCTATCATAGCAGTGTTTGTGTTGGGAAGACCCAAACAAAACAAAATAGAAGTGGAAAGCACTTAAGTGTTTTGCAGTATTCGGAGGACTAGTTAAATAAATTAGGGTACATCTATAGAGTAGAATACTTTTTCCAGTTCTTAAGCAGAATGTATTAGATTGGCTTGCATGTGTATGGAAAGCTCTCTGAAACATATTACGAATAAAAGCAAGAAATAGTATAGCTTGTGGGGTAAGTGTCTATTTGTGGTTTAACAAAATATATAAACTAGAATTTATACATGTTGTCTGGAAGGATAAACAGGAAACTGTTGATGATGGTTATCTCTGGGAGTTTGAAGTGTGGGATGGAGAATGGGCTGTTTTAATCTTATAGTCCCTTTTGAACAGTTTGAATTTTATTATGGGCATGTGCAATTTTCACAATAAAAAACAAAGGTTTTTTGTTTTATGTGCATTACTTATATTTTTTTTTCTTGTAAATTTGTTTAAGTTCTTTGTAGATTCTGGATATTGGGGCTATGTTCTGTAATGTATGAAGAGAGCTGTTAAGGAAAATAATAAAAGCCCAATAGACAGATGGGCAGTGGGAATAAGCAGTTCACACATACACACAAGACAACATAACCAGCAAATAGAATAAAAGGTGCTGTGTCTCATCTACTATTAAAAGAATGGAAAAATGAAACAATGAGATAACATTTTTTTTTTTTTTGGTTTTGTTTTTGTTTTGATGTTTGGGAACTCAATGTTATTAACTTCTTATTATGCTTCTTCTTTGGTAATTATTTGGGTAAGTATTCCTTAACACTTATATGGCTGTTTTTGAAACTAATGGTTTAACAATTTTTTCTTCACTGGCTTAGGATTCATGAGGGTTTTCTGTAGGAACCATCTTAAGTGTCTTAGAATATTCTAGATGTGATGGTGTTCAAGTACTCAATTCTAAAACAGGGAAAAAAAAACAAAGGTTTTTGTTTTATGTGCATATATATATATGAACTTATATATATACTTAAAGTATATATATATATACTTTAAGTTCTGGAGTATATGTGCAGCAAGTGGAGTTTTGTTACATAGGTATACACGCAGTCATGGTGGTTTGCTGCACCCATCAACCCGTCATCTACATTAGGTATTTCTCCTAATGCCATCCCTCCCCTAGCCTCGCGAGTCTCCCCAATAGTCCCTGTGTGTGATGTTCCCCTCCCTGTGTCCATATGTTCTCATTGTTCAACCGACAGTTATGAGTGAGGACATGCAGTGTTTGGTTTTCTGTTCCTGTGTTAATTTGCTGACAGTTACGGTTTCCAGCTTCATCTATGTCCTTGCAAAGGACATGGACTCATCCTTTTTTATAGCTGCATAGTATTCCATGGTGTATATGTGCCACATTTTCTTTATCCAGTCTATCATTGATGGGCATTTGGGTTTGTTCCAAGTCTTTGCTATTGTGAACAGTGCTGCAATAAACATATGTGTGCATGTGTCTTTATAGTAGAATGATTTATAATCCTTTGAGTATATACCCAGCAATGGGATTGCTGGGTCAAATGGTATTTCTAGTTCTAGATCCTTGAGGAATTGTCACACTCTCTTCCACAATAGTTGAACTAATTTAACACTCCCACCAGCACTGTAAAAGTGTTCCTATTTCTCCACATCATCTCCAGCATCTGTTGTCTTCTGACTTTTTAATGATTGCCATTCTAACTGGCATAAGATGGTATCTCATTGTGGTTTTGATTTGCATTTCTCTGACGACCAATTATGATGAGCTTTTTTTTCATATGTTTGTTGGCCGCATAAATGTCTTCTTTTGAGAAGTGTCTGTTCATATCCTTCACCCACTTTTTGATGGGGTTGTTTGTTTTTTTCTTGTAAATTTGTTTAAGTTCTTTGTAGATTCTGGATATTGGGGCTATGTTCTGTAATGTATGAAGAGAGCTGTTAAGGAAAATAATAAAAGCCCAATAGACAGATGGGCAGTGGGAATAAGCAGTTCACACATACACACAAGACAACATAACCAGCAAATAGAATAAAAGGTGCTGTGTCTCATCTACTATTAAAAGAATGGAAAAATGAAACAATGAGATAACATTTTTTCCCTACTGGATTGGCAAATATTTAAAAGAATAATACAGTGCTGCCAGAATATATATCCACAGGAACTCTCCTGCCCAGTTGGTGGGAAAGTGAATTGGCACAATCTTTTTGTAGGCTAAGTTGTCAATATTTGTATTGAATTTAAAAATGTGTATATCCTTGATCCATCAATTTCACTTCTAGTAATTTATTCATAAATGTACTGACATGCACATAAGATATACGCATAAGGATGTCTATCATAGCAGTGTTTGTGTTGGGAAGACCCAAACAAAACAAAATAGAAGTGGAAAGCACTTAAGTGTTTTGCAGTATTCGGAGGACTAGTTAAATAAATTAGGGTACATCTATAGAGTAGAATACTTTTTCCAGTTCTTAAGCAGAATGTATTAGATTGGCTTGCATGTGTATGGAAAGCTCTCTGAAACATATTACGAATAAAAGCAAGAAATAGTATAGCTTGTGGGGTAAGTGTCTATTTGTGGTTTAACAAAATATATAAACTAGAATTTATACATGTTGTCTGGAAGGGATAAAACAGGGAAAAAAAAAAAAAAACAAGGAAAATTAGTATCATTTCAGAAAGGTTTCTGTGCTTTCTTCTCCCTTCCTCCTTTCCATTTTTAATCCTACTCCTTCTCCACTTTTTGAACCCCTTTCCTCTCATTGCAATCTTATAACAGCCTCCCCTCTTCATTCCACTGTGATCAGAAGATCAGGGCCTTGGTTACTTTGTTTTTCTTTTTTGTGTGTGTTTTTTTTTTTTTTTTTTTGGTTTTGTTTTTTGACCCTTGTCTACTTGTATGGACTATTCAGATGGTTTAAGTAAGGTGATGATTCAGTTTTATTTTGCTAAATCACTACCAAGAACAACTTTAGATTATGGAGAGATTATTTTACAGAATTAGAACAAATTGATGGAAGGTCATCTAATTCTTTCTGCTACATATGGCAGGATGACTTTGTTTTTTTGTTTGCTTGTTTGTTTTGTTTTTTTAAGACGGAGTTTCGCTCTTGTTGCCGACGCTAGAGTGCAATGGCGCAATCTTGGCTCACTCCGCCTCCCAGGTTCAAGCATTTCTCCTGCCTCAGCCTTCCAAGTAGCTGGGATTACAGGCATATGCCACCATGCCCAGGTAGTTTTGTATTTTTAGTAGAGACGAGGTTTCTCCATGTTGGTCAGGCTGGTCTCTTAACTCCTGACCTCAGGTGATCTGCCCACCTCGGCCTCCCAAAGTGCTGGGATTACAGGCGTGAGCCACCACGCCCGGGTGGCAGGTTGACTTTGTAAGTCTAAAAGTCTTCTGAAATTTAAAGACTGCCTTATTTTTGGTGGGTTTCCATTAAAATGTTTTGCAAACTTGTTATTCCTTACGTTTAAAGTGCATGTGCTTTAGTTTCCCTATGACTTTAAAAGCGTATTGCACTGTTGTAATTGGAATATATTCGACTTCTTGAGTAGTTAAGTTACTAAGATCATTTGGGGTTTCTTAATTTCTAGAACCCATTACATTTGAAACCTCCATTTTTATTTATTTTACAAATGATATTTATTTAAAAATCCATTTCTCGGCCGGGTGCAGTGGCTCACGCCTCTAATCCCAGCACTTTGGGAGGCTGAGGCAGGTGGATCACGAGGTCAGGAGATCGAGACCATCCTGGCTAACAAGGTGAAACCCCAACTCTACTAAAAATACAAAAAATTAGCCGGGCATGGTGGCGGGCGCCTGTAGTCCCAGCTACTCGGGAGGCTGAGGCAGAATGGCATGAACCCAGGAGGTGGAGCTTGCAGTGAACCGAGATCGCGCCACTACGCTCCAGCATGGGCGACAGAGCGAGCACCATTTCAAAAAAAAAAAAAAGTACCCATTTCTCAAAAATATGCCTCTTCCCAGTCTGGGCCGCCACCCTTTTCAGATTGTGCCTTGAGTATACTTAGCTACAGAAATTAGCAATTAGCATGATGCTATATTTTCAACAACAACAAGAAAAATCATAACTTTGGGATTAATAAGTATAGTTCTTCAGTTATGTGTTCTCTGTTTATTATTAGGAAAGGTGACAAAGTACTCAGTTGTATATTTTACATATGTATTTTGTCATGTACTGCTATCACCCAGGATAAAGTACATGAATCTTGGTACTATGGACAGGGAAACCATTGAATCGAATATTACATATAAATAAAATCTAATTTAAGTACATTTTGTAAGAAATTTCTCTTCAGCCCTATACTGCCAGTATGTCTGCTAGATGTCACAATTGAGGTGTACTTTTAGGTGTACTTAATTAAGTATATTTATGTATATCCCATATATTTTGGTGTGTAAAAATAAATGATAACAGGGAATACAGCATGTTTGTGCATATTTAACTATAAACACACATTTGCTTATAATTAATCACTTTGAAACCTGAATTGTATCACATTTTGTATTCTCAGGTATTTAGAAACTTCCATAAAGATTTAATTTGAAAAGCAGCAGAAGAACCAACATGGAAAAAATGAACTATTTTTTTCCTATAATGTATTTTTATTGGTGATTTTCTTCTTTCTGTACTAGATTAATGCTATGGTTTTGAAACTGGGTTATGTGAAGTCCTAGGACTTCCCAGGACTCTTGCCTGAGGGCTGTCTACTCCCCCATCTCCTAGCCTCTCTTTTACCCAGGACAGTTTAACCTTAGTCTCTTTCATATAGGTTTTCATAAGAACAAGGGTTATTTTTGCTTAAAAGATTGAAAACACATGGACCATTAAATGGGTGGTCTACAATCTGTGGAAAGATTTTTAAAACTATAAAACTATAGTTGAAAATGTATTCATTCATTCATTCATTCATTCATTCATTCATTCATTCATTCATTCATTCATTCATTCATTCATTCATTCATTCATTCATTCATTCATTCATTCATTCATTCATTCATTCATTCATTCATTCATTCATTCATTCATTCATTCATTCATTCATTCATTCATTCATTCATTCATTCATTCATTCATTCATTCATTCATTCATTCATTCATTCATTCATTCATTCATTCATTCATTCATTCATTCATTCATTCATTCATTCATTCATTCATTCATTCATTCATTCATTCATTCATTCATTCATTCATTCATTCATTCATTCATTCATTCATTCATTCATTCATTCATTCATTCATTCATTCATTCATTCATTCATTCATTCATTCATTCATTCATTCATTCATTCATTCATTCATTCATTCATTCATTCATTCATTCATTCATTCATTCATTCATTCATTCATTCATTCATTCATTCATTCATTCATTCATTCATTCATTCATTCATTCATTCATTCATTCATTCATTCATTCATTCATTCATTCATTCATTCATTCATTCATTCATTCATTCATTCATTCATTCATTCATTCATTCATTCATTCATTCTTTTCTCCTAGCCTATGTCTATGGAATATGAAGCATCAAAGTTATTTTTGTTTTCTTTTTTTTTAGGTTATTCAAGGATGTTTTTGGTTATTTGGAACTGTCATACTTAAATACTTGACATCTAAAATTTTTGGTATTGCAGATGTAAGTGCATTTTTTGCTTAAATTTGAAAGACTTGAAAAGAATCGAATAGGCTAAGAATAAATTGAGTTACTCAAGTATCACTATTAAATGAAATTCTAGGATGAAGTCTGTTCACCTATTATTTTATTTAATAGAAAGTAAATGTAATTGTATATAGATTTTCGTTCTCCAAAATTGGTTTCTTAAAACAATCTCTTATTTTATTGGTCTATGTCACTAAAATTTTAAAGCAGGAAAACTCTAGATAATAGATTAAAGATAGAATTTTAAGCTCTATACAGTCATTTTTCTCTAGCTTCTTTGTAACTGGTAAAGACACCATCTTCAGAGCCTTAACTGGAGATCGTATTATAGTCTCATTCTTTTTTCTCCCCAGTTTTCAAGTCATTACTTGTAAAAGGCTTTTATAAGCCTTTATAGATAATGTAATCTAAGTTAGTCTTATTTAGAGAAGACTTTTGTTTGTTTTTGGTATTAGGGTAGAAGGGAAGATAAAATGGAGAAGTCTGTCTTATAATTTTAAAGATTATCTCTGTCCATAATTGCTTTGCCTATTTTATTTTGGTGTTTTAATCAGCACATCCTAAGTCAGGAGGCTATCAAAGATTTAATTTTAAAAAGCAGCAGAAGAACCAACATGGAAAAAATGAACTATTTTTTTCCTATAATGTATTTTTATTGGTGATTTTCTTCTTTCTGTACTAGATTAATGCTATGGTTTTGAAACTGGGTTATGTGAAGTCCTAGGACTTCCCAGGACTCTTGCCTGAGGGCTGTCTACTCCCCCATCTCCTAGCCTCTCTTTTACCCAGGACAGTTTAACCTTAGTCTCTTTCATATAGGTTTTCATAAGAACAAGGGTTATTTTTGCTTAAAAGATTGAAAACACATGGACCATTAAATGGGTGGTCTACAATCTGTGGAAAGATTTTTAAAACTATAAAACTATAGTTGAAAATGTATTCATTCATTCATTCATTCAGTACCTCCTGTGTGCCTGACAGTGGAAAGTATACTAGAGATACAAAACTGAGTAAGGTATGGTCTAGTGGAAAATTTGGAAAATAGGAACAATTCCTAGCAGTTATAATACAGTGTAATAAAGGCTATGATAAAAAATGAAGTACAGAGTGCTGCAGGAATACACAGGAGGAGCATCAGGGAAGGATCCTGGAAGTCAGCTCTGAGGATGAGAGCTGAAAGGTAGGTGAGTCAGCCAGTATGCAGAGCGTGAGCAGGAAGACAAGTGAAGTAACCCTAGTCCTGCGTTTATAGAATCTGTTTTACTTACTGGGGGAACATGAACCAGTTAAGGTATTAATTCAGGTTAAAGCAATTATTGTCATTTTCTGTCATAGCCTAAAATTATGCAGGGCCAAAAAAAAGATGCTATAAACTATGTTATTTGCAAATTAGAAATAACTTAGTTGTAACTTTAGTATTTTTAGAAATACGTAACGTTGATCAAGGGCATTGGCTCATAAATTCTTAATTTTGACATTGGTTAAAGGAAAGGTAGAGCTACCCAGCCTTTTATTTCCTACTGAGTTCTCTACTTTTACTGATAGTGCCTCTGAGCGTAGGTTTTTAGCTGTCCGCCCCAAATCAGGTCAGTCTGTTCCAGTAGTACAGATTCTTTTTATGAGTAGCCACACTCCGTCCTACCCCCTTCAAAAGAACTGTTGGACTAACAGTATGGGGAAATAAAATTGGTGCAGTGGATATAAGAACAACCCTGGGTAAAATGCTACAGACTGCCACTGTTTTTACCCAGAGTTTCTCAGTTTTTTATGAATGAATGCTTCCCACATTGTTGCTTCCTTTTGGTTAATCTCTAGAACCCGATATGAGTGTTTGTTTTTTAGAATTTTGTCCAATTTTAAAGTTGTTTTGGAGAATGGGAGTTACCAATTTCTTCACTCTGCCGTATTTGGAAGTTGACACATCTTTTGATGTATGAGTGTTGATCTAGTTTGTATCCTGGGATAAACCTCACCTGCTCAAATGCAGTATTTCTTTTCTATATTGTTGGATTTGGTTGGCTAATACTTTTAAGGATTTTCATCTATTATTCATGAGGAATATTTGTTGTAGTTTTCTTGTAATGATTTTGTCTGGTTTTGGTTTCAGGGTAATGTCATCTCCTAAAATTATTTGCAATTGTTCTGTCTCCTGTTTTCAGAGAGATTTTTGTGTAGAATTGGTATTATCTCTTCCTTAAGTGTTTGGTAGAATTTGGCAGTGAAGCCCTCACGGCCTGGAGCTTTCTTTGTGAGTAGGTTTTCTACTACAAATTCAATTTCATTAGGAAGCTCTCCAGTTCATCTGGAGTGAACTTCGGTAGTTTATGTCCTTAGAGGAATTTTGCCCATTTTATATATGTCATCAAATGGATAATGCTTTTTAAATTTAGTCAGTTAAAATTCTTATTGGAATTTTTGTGTATATGCATATTTGGGAAGTGATCTTTTTGTTCTTTGGTTGACTTCTCCTTATTTGGATTTGGAATTAATATTGGTCTCCTATTAAGAGCTGTTGTGAGTTTTTTTTTCGTGGTCAATTTTTTTTATTTTTCCTACTTTCTGGCAACTTGGGAAAGTTTTTTTTTTTTTTGAAAGTTTAATAATTCATCAACGTTAACCATCTCAGCCTAGGGCTTTTTACAATAAAATGACAAAAAAAAGATATCACCACTGATCCTAGATACAAACTACCATCAGAGAATACTAAAAACACCTCTA
>JAKGGE010002059.1:0-11011 GCA_023748175.1 Hoolock leuconedys
TTGACCTGAACCCACATGTCTCGGCAGAAGACGGTCTGCCTGCTGGAACCTGGGCTGCCCGGGATACCCGACACCCAGGAGTAATGGCAGGTCTCCTGCTGTGCAGCCCCACTGGGCCCAACTTCAGGAGGCAGTAATGCCAGGCGTGTCAGCACGGAGGGAAGAAACGCCCCACCATGCCCATCCAGGGGTTCCCTCACAAAGAGAGTGCCACCGGCCTGCCACGCACCCCTCGCCCAGCCCGCCCCAAATCCCTCCAGCAGTCTGCATTCTCCCCGCTGAGGGTGGTTCCAGCCCTCATGGCTCTTCCATCCCAGCTCTGGGGCCTCGGTTTCTAGGGAGGCACCTGCTGCAGAAACCTTGGGCATGCCAGAGCCCATTCAGCAGCAGGCCGTGGAGGGGAGGAGACAAGCCTGGCCCTGGGGCGCGGTGGGATGCGCCCGGAGAGCTTGCAGCATCTGCCCTGCAGCACGGATATCTCAAGTGCAGGCTGGGAGGTGATCTTGACCTCGCTCAGGGTTCCCACCTCAAGCACCTGGGGCCACTGGCCCCAGCCCCACCATGGAATGCTCCTCGCTCTAGGTTGCTAGTACTCTTGGCCCTGGTGGCAATCCCTGAGTGGTCCTGGCTGTCCCACTGCGCCGGGCCCCTGCAGGCGTCACGCTGTGGTTACCGGTCCCTCCGGCATTTGCTCAGGGGTGGAGGCCACCGAGGCTCTGAGGGGTGGGAGAGGGGCACCTTGGGAGGGAGCTGGCATGAGGGAAAATCCACGGCCACCGGGCCACGTGACAAGGAGCAGGCATACCCACAGCCGCTATGGGGTCAGCTGCAGGGGGCCGGGCCTGTGTGCGCCCTGCCACCTGGTCCCTGCGGGGTGCTGCCTGGCCCCTTCTGCTTCTGCAACCAGATCTGAATCAAGTGGACCTGGAGGCCCTCGCCTCTGGCAGCCCCAGGTATGCTTGCCTGGAAAGTTTATCCTTCACAAATTCTTGGAGCAGCAGGGCCGCCTGGGATGGGGGTGGACGGGAGTTCCGCCACCTGCCTCTTGCGGGTCATGTAGGCCCGCCAGGGCGGAGATTCCTCCTGTGCTGCCTCTGGCTGGCGTGGCCTCCTCGTTCTGAAACCAGATCTGGACACTGGGCTCCTGAACGCTGATGGCCAGGGCTGGCCTTTTCTCTGGTGGCTGTATGCCCACTGCATCGGAGTTCCACAAAGCAGGCTCGGCAGGGCCTTGCTTGCCTTCGGGTCCAGACGAGTCCCCTCTGCCAGTCCTTGTCCCTCGGGCTTCATGGGGAGAGTCCCTGGCCTCAAGATGACGGAGAGCCATGCGGGAGCACCGCGACATGCTCCGACCACAGGAGGCTGCAGACAGCCACGGATTCATGAAGAATCACAGGCAGGAGGCTCCACCCCTTCTGCCTGCCACACTGAGCCTGGGAAAAAGCCCGGGCCCAGACTGAGGGGCCCTTAGGCACAAAGATGCCCCTGGGGATTGGTGGTGGTGCTGGTGGGGGTGGGGCATTGGGTGAGGTGGGGGCTGGGGTGTGGAGAGGTGGGGCCGGAGCTAAGAGAGAGGCAGCGAAGGGGAGAGGGGAAGGTGAGGGGGGGTGAGCCATGGGAGCTGGCTCCTCCTGGCTCTCCAGGGATCCTGCAGGGTAACTGGAAGTCACCCTGGGTTCCCCACGCGCCTTCAGCAGGAGAAACCAGCCTGGAAGTGTGGGAGTGGGAGTGTGGGAACAGAACTCCAGGTGGGTCTCGAAGCCTTACAGGCCCCTTCTCCGAGAAGACACCCCATGCCTTGGGGTGTCGCCTTTGCGTGACAGTCTCACCCACGCAGGTGTGTGGCTCCCGTCGAAGACCATAGCGAAACCCCAGAGACAAGATACAACCCCAGCGTGATGGCATGATGATGGATTCCCATGTCCTAGCATTAGGGGAGTCTATGTGTGGCCGATTTGGAGGGAGGCGAAAGAATACTGTATTCCTCCCCGCCGGCTGGAGTTCTGGTTTGCCGCGCAGAACTCCAGAGCTAAACCGTCAGGGTCCAGCCTCTCGGGGTGGGGTGGGGCGGGCGTGAGCTTCTGACTCCCTTGGGACCAGCGACGTGGAATCGAAATAGGCTTCAGTCCTCCCACAGGTGGCTCTGTGGCGGTGATGGGGGCACCAACCGGCCTGGCGCTCCACTGTGGGGCTCGGCCTGGGGATGTGTGGTCGTAAACCGGTGGGTATACCCCGACGTAGAGTCCCAAATGCTTTTGACTTTGAGGATACCGCCCATTCCTTGGAGTGACGGAACAGAAGACAGCGAGTGCCAGTAGTCCGCCCAGCCCTCAGCCAGCGGGCTACAGTTTTCGAGGCCTGGGGCTGCTTTTACTCCAGTAGTCAGGAGACAGCTATTACTCCCTGCCTTCACTCCCTCGGTCCCTTGCTCCCTCCGCCCACTCCCTCTGTACTTGTGTCTCTCTGTCATTCCTGTTCCTGTCACCCTCTCTCTGGCCGGTCCGGGCTCCTCACTCCTCCTTCCATCCGTCCCTCCCTGCCTTTAAGTCTCTTTCGCCCATCCTTCATCCCTCTAAGTCTCCCGTTCCTCTCCCCACCTGTTGCGCCTTCCCTCCCACCACAGTGTCAGCATCGGTGTGTACCCAGTCTGTGGTCTGCGTGCAGTGTGACTCCCGGTGGCAGTTCCTGGGGAGGGCAGCAGAGCCGCAGGATGGAGGGAAGCGGCGGTGGGCCCAGGCTGGAGGGACGAGCCCAGGAGGGAGAGAAGGTGCAGACGCTGCCCAGGCTCCAGGTGTTTTAGCGGGACGGGGGTCTCTTAATCCAGCTCGGGGAAGGGCCTTTTTTTCTGCGGCTGGGGGGGGAGCCGGTCCAATGGTGGGGTGGGGTGGGCCCGGAAGGCAAGAGAGCTCTGCGGGGCTGCTCCCACAGGAGGCCGAGGTGGCTGCCCATAAACCCATGCGTCATGGTGGAGCAGCCGCCTGCTGAGGCCCTGGGCGACTCTGGGATCCCAGGTTGGGGAAAGAATAGCAGTTCTCCTTTGTGCAGGAGTCTCTCACGGGCCCAGTCCCCTAGGAGGCAGGAATGCCAGGCCGGACTGTGGAGGGAAGACAGGCCCCTCCATGCCCAGCGGGGTTCCCAGCGAAAGGCCACCACCCTGCAGCAGCCCCCCCATCCCAGCATCCTAAAGCTCCTCCAGCAGAGCCCTGTATTCTTCCTTGCTGAGGGTGGTTCCTGCGCGGTGGGCTCTTCCGGTTCCTGCAGCTCCCCCGGGGCCTCGGTTTCTAGGAAAGGTGCTGCAGAAACTCAGGCGCCAGGAGCTCACAATCCAGCAACAGGCGGAGGTGGAGATGAGCGCCGGGCTCCTGGGGCAGTGGGGAGGCATGGGTAAGCACATCGGCTCCTCTTGGCCTTGGAGCCCTCCAGGCGTGGGCTGGGGAGGTGGAGCTGCCCGGCTTGGGGTTCCTACACGCCCTGGCTACCTGGAGACCTCTTGGCCTGCCCCATCCTGGGACTGCCCTGGGGCGTGGGTGGGGCGCATGTCCAAGCCTTGTCTCCCCTCCCGGTGGCTTTACCCCTCTGTGCATCAGCTCCCACCGTCGCTCGCCAACCCGTGCCTCTGCGGCCTCACAGGAACAACCACCGTGGAGCGCCTGGGAGCTTTACGCAGACCCCAGACCCCAGGCACACCTGGGATGCTGACCCTTCCAGACAGGATGGAAGGCAGGCACAGGTGGAGAGAGGAACGGGAGACCTAGTGGGACGGAGGGATGGGCAGGAAAAGAATTTGGGAGGCAGAGGAGGAGGGATGGAGAGGAGGAGGAAGGGGCCAATGACAGAAAGGGAGTGAGCAGTGAGAACAGGAATAATATGAGAGGACCTGGGGACAAGGCTAGAGCAGGAGAACAGGACCAGGGAGGAAGGCAGGAGAAAAAAGCGGTCTCTGGACTCCTGGAGCAACAGCAGCCCGGGCTCCGGAAAGCAGTAAGCGCCAGGCGTTCTCAGATGCTAGGCGGCCCGGCGGAACACCGTTGACTCCGCGTTCCTTCGCCCAAGAGATAGAGTTTCCTAGACAAAAGAGCGAGGGACTCGGGTTGCCCTGGGGTATTCACCCTAGAGTGGCTTACCGACCACCCATCCCAGGCCAAGCCCCGCTTGGCAGGAAGCCAGGCAAGAGCCCGACCACCCGACCCCAGAGGAGCCACACTCAGGACTGAAGCCATGGCCCCGGGATTGACCGTGCAGCTCGGCCCTCTGCAAGGGGAGCTGGTAGCTCCCTCTTGGCCCCACCCACCCAGAGAAGCCGACCATGTTGGCGGTTTGCTTCCGGTGCCCTGCAGGCACCAGAAACATCAGAAGGAGGAAGAGGCAGCATCCTCTCTTAGCCTCCCCTCAAACCAGCCACACTGCAGACTCCCCGCGTTGGACCGCGAGTTCCCATAGTCAAACCATCACCTTGAGGGATGTATCTTGTCTCGGCTTTTGCTCTGATTTGACAGAGCCACCACCTGCGTGGGTGAGAGTGTCACAGCTGCTTGGCTGACACCACAGGCATCAGGTGTCTTAGCGAGGAAGGGGCCTGTAAAACTCAAGACCCACATGGGTTCAGTTCACACTCCCTCCACCCCCTGCCAGGCTGGTTACTCCCCTGCTGAAGACGCATGGGAACCCAGGGGCCTTCCAGTTCCCGCAAGGATCCTGGAGACCGGAGGTCTCCTCGACCCAGCCCTCACCCCTTTCCCTCTCCCACATCCGGCTCGTCTCTCGGCCTCCGGCCACTACCCTCCCACCCCTTAGCCCCTCAGCCAGTGCCTCCTCCACCACCAGCAGCACCAGCCCGGGGCATCAGTGAGCTGGGGCCTTTACAGGCGGGGCGTGCTGTCAGGGGTGGCGGCAGGCAAGATGGTGTGGAGCCTCCCTGCCTATTAGACATAAGGGGCTGGCTATCTGGGGTGCCCTCTAGCTGTGCAGGAATGCTGTGTGGTGCTCCCTGTGGCTCCACACGCCGAAGGCAACCTGTGAGCCAGGGGCGGGGCCGGTGGAGGGGAGATGGACCCAATGGCAGTCCCTCACTGAGGCCTGCTGGCCGGAACTTCGTGCCAGGGCATAGCCACCAGAGAGCAGGCTGCCCCAGGCCATGCGGCGTTCTAGACCCAGGGTCCAGATCTGGTTTCCAGAAGAGGTGGCAGCCAGCTGAGGGCAGCCTGGGCGGGGGGTAGCCCTGGCGGAGGCCTTTGACCCTTGTTAAAGACAGGCAGCGGACTTCTGCCACCCCATCCCAGATAGCCCTGCTGCTCAAGCGTTCCAGGAAGGATGCAGCTTTCCAGCCACTTCGCCACCAGGAAGGACAGCCAGAGAGACGTGCTGCAGGTCCTTGATTCGTCTGGTTTCAGAACTGATGGGCCAGGCTCCCGGGACCGGGTGGCAGGGCGCCAGAGCACTCAGGCGACCCCTGCAAAGCGGCCCTCGGCGTGTGTCACCCTGCTCCCTGGTCGGTGGCCCTGGCAGGCATGGATTTTTCCTATGCCGCCCTGGCTCCTCCCCGCTGCCTCCTCCCCAGATGCCTCTGGTGGCCCCCCCAAGAACCCCGAGGAAATGCCCGGGAATGACTAGGCCACCGCCCGCCGCCCCCCAGGTGGGACAGCCAGGGCCTGCCTGCTGGGCCACAGGGCCAAGCTGTGTTTTGTGCCACCCACATCCCAGGGCAGTCTCATGGTGGTGCTAGCCATGGTCTCAGGTCGGGCGCATGGGATCCCCAAGCCAAAGTAGATCACCCACCGCACTCCCGACGCCCGTCCACAGGAGCAGATGGAAGTCGTCCGGGCGCCTCCTCCCCACCGCCTCAGGAGACCGCCTGGCTGCCTCCACCTCCCTTCCGCCTGCTGCAGGATGAGCTCCTGATGCCCAGGAGTTTCCCAGCAGGCGCTGACCTCTCTCCTAGAAAACCGAGGCCCTGTAGCCAGAAAATCGAAGAGCCTGCCGGGCTGGAGGCACCCTTCAGCGGGGAAGAATGCCAGGCTCTGCTGTAGAGACTTATGGCGCGCCAGGCTGGGGATGGGTCAGCGGCAGGGGGCGTTGGCCTCTTCCGTGGGAACCCTGGCTGGGCATGGGGAGCATGTTTTCCACCTGGCTGACCGCCCTGGCATTCCTGCCTCTAGGACTGGGCCGGTAGAGACTCGCTGGGGAGAACTGCCATTCTTTCCTGGTAGTCCCGGGATCGGCCCAGGAACCAGCTGTGGGGCGATCACCATGCAAGTGCGGGTTTGCAGGCAGCAACCTGGCCTCTTTGGGAGCAGCACCGGCAGAGCTCTTTGCTCCACCACCCACCCCGCCCTGACCCGGCTAAACCGTCCCGGCAGAATCGTCCTTCGGGCAGGGAGTGGAACACCAGTCCTGGCTGCAGGACGGGCAGTGTCCAGGTCTTCATGTCCCTCGGGTCTTACCCCCTCTGGGCCTCCCTCCCTCTTGCTGGCAACCCGTGCCTCTGCGGCATCCCGAGGGAGCTGCTGCAGGTGGGCATGCAAGCAGCTATCGCATGAGACCCCAGACCCTGGGCACTCCTGGGATATGACCTTCCAGGCAGGATGGAAGGCAGGCACGTGTGGAGAGAGGAAGGGGGGGAGACCTAGATGGAGGAAGGATGGGCAGGAGAGGTGGAGGCAGAGAGGAGGATGGAGGAGGGAGGGGAGGGAACTCTGCCGACAGAGATAGGGGAGGCAATGAGCCGGAGGGAAAACAGAGGACACAGGACAGAGAGGGGAGACAGGAGGCTGAGGACTGAGGGGAGGAAAGGCAGAGAGAAAGCGGTCTCCGAACTCCTGGAGCAACAGCCCATCTCGGAAAGCGGTATCGCGATGGGGTGGGAGGGCTGAGGGCTGGGAAGCTGACGGCCCGAGAGGCACTCGTTAAGCCCGTTCCGTGCATGGTGGTTTCCTCAAGACAAAGACGAGGCTCAGGTTGCCGTGGGGTATTCACCCATGCTGCAGGCCACATCCCCAGGCCGAGCCCGCTGGCGGAGCGCGAGGCGACAGGCCGACCACGACCACAGGGAGCCACACTCCAGGAGGACTGAAGCCTGATTTGGTTCCATCACTCGGCCCTCTGCAAGGGGGCCAGTAGCTCAGATCTCTACGGCCACACACCAGCCCCGAGAGGCTGCCCCATGTTGACGGTTTGCTTCCCGGGAGCCCTCTTGATCGCAGCATCAGGAAGGGAGGAAGAGCAGCATCTGTCTTCGCCCTCCCTCCAAACCAACCCACACCACAGATTGCCCGTTGCAGGACACGGTCATCGTAATATCCACGCCCGGGGATACCTCTTGTCTCTGGGGTTCGCTCGGTCCCGACAGAGGCCACACACCTCGTGGGTGAGGCTGTCACCTTGGCTGACACCAAAGCGTCGGGTGTCTTAGCTGAGAGGAGACTGTAAAACTCCAGGCGCACCACGGGTTCAGTTCACTCCACTCCACCCTTCAGGCTTGTTTCTCCCTGCTGATGGCCATTGGGAACCCAGGGCTTCCACTTCCAGCTGGGATCCCTGGGAGGCCGGAGAGAGCCCCACTGGGCTCCCACCCCTGGCCTTCATCTCTCCCCATTCCGCTGCGTCTCTCTGGCCTCCGATTACCTCGAACCCCAACCACCTCACACTTGGCCTTCCACCCCACCAGCATCCACCAGCCCGGAGACATTAGCCCTCAGGACCCTCGAGTCTGACCCGGGCTGTCCCAAGGGCTCAAGCCGCAAGCAAGAGGTTGGAGCCTCCTGCCCGCTGTGGGGCCGTAGAGCGGCTGTCTCGCATGCGACCTCCTGGCTGGACGAGATTGCAGGGATTGTACATGATGGCTCTCCAGATGAAAACACTCCAGGCGGGGCCCCAGAGATAAGCGGAGGAAGGTCCGTCTAACCCCAAAACCGCGAGCCCTAAAACCCTACTTTAAAACGAGACCACCACCACCACTCTCGCGCGCGCCACTAAAGGCGGCTGGCCCGGGCCAGCGACTCCGGAACAGGGGTCGAGATCTCACGATTTCAGAACGAGGGTCATGCGGGGCTTACCGTTTTCGGGTAGCAGGCTGCTGTTGCTCCGGCAGTCCGGAGACACTGCTTTTCATCCTGCCTTCCTCCTCGGTCACTTGCTCCCTGCCTTCCCTCGTCACCATGTCTCTCTGTCTTTCCTCCGTTCTGCTCCTCTCTGTCGGTCAGTCCTCTCTCCCTCCCTCCCTCCGTCCCTCCCTCTCTGCCTTCAGAAGTCTCTCATGCATCCTTCTGTCCTCTAGGTCTCCCGATCCTCTCTCCACCTGTGCTTGCCTTCCCTCCGCCTGGAAGTCTCAGCATCCCCGGTGTACCCAGTGGTCTGCGTGCAGCCTGCCAGGCTCATTGTAGCCCCTCGGAGCGCCGAGAGCCTGCAGTTTGGGAAGCGACCCGTGGAGCAGAGGCAGAGAGGGGAGCCCGGGAAGAAGGGCCTCTGGGCGTTGCCGAGCCGGTGTTTGGGACTGGGGTCTCCACCAGCCAGGGAAGGGCACTTGCCTGCCAGGGGGGTAGCCAGTGGTCAGGCAGGGGTGGGGTGGGCGGGGAGAAGGCAGAGAGAGCTCTGCAGGGACTGCTCCCACAGGAGGCCGGTGTCTGCCCCAGCCTGGTTCAGGCCGCCTGCTGGTACCTGTGCCAGTTCCGGGATCCCCGGGATGCCCAGGAAAATATGGCAGTTCTACTTTCTCCGGAGTCTCTCACTGGGCCCCGTCCTAGGAGGCAGGAATGTCAGGCGGGTCAGCCCTGAGGGAAGACACGACCCTCCATGCTTAGCCAGGGGATCCCCGTGAAAGAGAGGCCACAGGCCAGCCGCGACCCCATCCCCAGCCTGCGTCCTAAACCTCCTCCAGCAGAGCCAGAGTGCTTCCCTTTGCGCCGGGTGGTTCCAGCCCGATGAACTCTTCCAGTCCTGCAGCTCCCCGGGGCCTCGGTTTCTAGGAAGGGTCGCTCTGCAGAAACTCTGGGCACGCCCGGGGCTGCCATCCAGCAGCAGGCGGGAGGGGTGGAGCGAGCACCGCGGGCTCCTGGGGCCCAGTGGGAATGGCACCGAGGGCGGCTTGCCTCCTGTGTTTTCCAGGGACCCTCCCGGGGCACGGGCTGGGGAGGTGGGCTGCTGGCCAGTTCCATGCCACACTGGCGACCTTGGGCCCCTATTTAGCAGCGCCACCGCGGACCTCCCCTGGGGCGTGGTTGCGCCAAGCCCTGGTAGCAGGTGGGCCCTGGCTGTCCCCCACCAGCGCAGGGGACCCGGCGGGCCCGTCACGCTGTGGTCCTGGTCCCCGGGCATTTGCTTTCGAGGTGCGGTGTCCTGGCGGGCGGTGAGGGTGGGAGAGGGCCCCAGCCGGGAGGCAGGCTGGAAATCCCCTCCCTACGGGCCACCAGGCCAGGGGAGCAGGTGACACCGCCAGTGGCGCGTTGCAGGTTCGCCTGCCTGCTGGCACCCTGCCTGGGCCAGGTGTAGCCCTTCGGTTTTGAAACAGGCGTGAATCCTGGACTCCGGGGCCGTCTCTCTGTAATCCTTCCCTGGTGGCGATGCCTGGGCTTGATCTTTCTCAAGGCTTCCGGGCAACAGGCGATCTTAGATGGGGTGGCGGTCAGAAACGCCTGCCTTCTTTTCGGGCCATCTCCCCGGCCAGGCGGGCTTCCCTTGGGTGCTGGCTCAGCTGGCATGACCTCTCGTTCTGAAACCAGATCCTGGACTGGGCTCCCGAGGCATGGAGTAGCCCTGGGCAGCCATTCTCTGTTGGCTGAAGCCAGGTGTCTGGGTTACTCAAAGGAGGCTCGAAGTGCCTCCCTTTTGCCCTCAGGGTCCAGACAGTGCCACTCCGCCTTCCTGCGTTCAGCCGGACTTCCTTGGGGAGGTGCCGATGAGGTGTGGAGAGCCATTGGGGAGCACCGGCGTTCTGCTCCAGCCTGGAGGCCAGCCAGACAGCCAAGCTGACTCTTAAGAAGACCGACATGCAGGGCTCACCCCTTCCTATCCTGCTGGAGCCCTGGGACGGCCGCCCTCGCCCTCCGAGGGACCCCAGCGCACTCATGCCCCCCAGGAGTGGGGGTGCTGTTGGGGAGTGGGGACATTAGGTGAGGTGGGGTTGGGGGGGGGCATGGAGGGGTGGGGCGGAGGGAGCCAAAAGAGGAGAGCCTGTGAGGAGGAAACGAGGAAGGAGGGAAGGGGTTGAGAGGTGGAGTGCGGTCAGGTTTACAGCTCTCCAGAGCCTCTCCAGTGATCAGCGGGGTCTGGGGAAACCCTCCCTGGGTTCCCACACATCTCAGCAGAGGTAACCAGCCTGGAAGGGGGTGTGGTGGAGTGTGAACTCAACATGTTTTGGGTGCTGTGTTTTACAAGCCCCTCTCTCATGAAGACACCCGATGCCTGTGGGTGTCATGGATTCAACATAGTATAGCTATGTAAATTTATAACATAGTATTTAAGAAAAGCGAGGTTTGGAGTCAGAACCTAGGTTTGTCTCTTTGTGAATTTGGTGAAAAGTTTTAATCTTTCTATGTCTTGATATCCTGTTTTTTATATAGGATTAATAATACTTTTCTCATAGAAGTGTTAAAGGTAATGAAATAATCTTGGTCTAGAATTAACACAGTGCATGTCACACAGTAAAACTCAATGTATGATGGTTATCTCTACCCAGCAGCTTAACAAAATAGGAGTTCCCTCTCAAATTAGACTATGCCAATGTTGTTGGTCAATAGTGTCCTCACTACCAAAATGAGTTATCAGATTTTTCTTAATTAAATAATTTAAATATATCATTATGATTTCAAATCTTTTGCTATGTTGTAGAGTTGTCAAATTTACCTAATTGGAGAAAGCCTATATACAATTCTTCTGATCTTTTGGCATCAGGTGCTATATTAAATAACATGTATGCAAAAAAAATACTTTAGGTTTTGCATACCTTTAGGAGTACATGCAAAATACCCAAATATTATATAGTTTTTCTTCTCTCTTGGTGGCAAGTGCCTTCCCGCGG
>JAKGGE010002879.1:0-22990 GCA_023748175.1 Hoolock leuconedys
GTAAATTTATAACATAGTATTTAAGAAAAGCGAGGTTTGGAGTCAGAACCTAGGTTTGTCTCTTTGTGAATTTGGTGAAAAGTTTTAATCTTTCTATGTCTTGATATCCTGTTTTTTATATAGGATTAATAATACTTTTCTCATAGAAGTGTTAAAGGTAATGAAATAATCTTGGTCTAGAATTAACACAGTGCATGTCACACAGTAAAACTCAATGTATGATGGTTATCTCTACCCAGCAGCTTAACAAAATAGGAGTTCCCTCTCAAATTAGACTATGCCAATGTTGTTGGTCAATAGTGTCCTCACTACCAAAATGAGTTATCAGATTTTTCTTAATTAAATAATTTAAATATATCATTATGATTTCAAATCTTTTGCTATGTTGTAGAGTTGTCAAATTTACCTAATTGGAGAAAGCCTATATACAATTCTTCTGATCTTTTGGCATCAGGTGCTATATTAAATAACATGTATGCAAAAAAAATACTTTAGGTTTTGCATACCTTTAGGAGTACATGCAAAATACCCAAATATTATATAGTTTTTCTTCTCTCTTGGTGGCAAGTGCCTTCCCGCGGTCTTTTCTTTCTCAGGCACCTAGAGCATTGCATATGAACAGGAAATGCTGTTTTCTACCTAAAACTTTTTCCAAGTGTTGCATGTTGGGAACTAGTGCTTATCTTCCCTGGGAATGTTTAGACTTTCCTAATCTGGAAACAAATTTTCCTTTCAAAAAAATTCTGATAGGAAATATGGCATATAATTCCCCTCCTGTCTTCTGAATCCAGCGTTTGGGTTCTAAGTAGAAAATAAACAGCGCATTCTAAGCACAAGAAAGACCAAAAATAGAATGATGGGGAGGCAAAGTTGAAAATATAGCATTTAAAGAGACAATCTGCATACAGTGTTCTCGTCAGCCAAATTCTGGGCCTACTGGGGCATGCCTGTGCTGTCAGAGCAGACAATAGACAGGGGGTATGGAAGGGAGGAGAAGGGAAGCTGACACATTCATTTTGTACGATCTTGGAAAGAGTGAACTTCTAACTGTTGGCTAAAAATATTTATTTTGTCTCATTTGCTAATGTCACCAGAAGGATCTTGTTTAAAATATATATACTAGCACCTGTTTTATTGTTGTTGATAAACTAGCTCAGTATATATATATGCTTGCCTGTAGACATATATATAAATGTCTATATATATATATATATATATATAACATCTCCTTTCTTGAGTCTAACTAGTTGGAGTAGCTGACCTCAGTTTGAAGAAGTTTAGGAGTCCTGACCCCTTGAGACATTTTGGCTGGTCTAACAAAAGCAAAAGGGTCACTGACTTGTGTAAGTTCCTACCAACTCAACATATGAGGCACTTGACACTTTTTAGAAAGGATTTTTGGACATACTCGCTTTGAGCAAAAGCAAATTTTCTTTCATTCTCTTATTTGGGTTTTTTATTAAGACATAGTACAGGTGCTTAGCACGCGGACAAATCTCAGTGTGCTAGTTGTAGCTCTAGTCGCTTTCTCTTCCAATGACTTGAGGCTAGCGTTGCATGAAAAATTGCATACATTTGCTACTCTCAAAGAGTATGGTTCATGGACCAGCAATTCCAGCATCGCATAGGGCTTGTTAAAATTTACAATCTCAACATGAATTGAACTCAAATGGAATCTACATTTTAACAAGATTCTGGGCTGCCTGTTAAAGTTTGAGAGGAGTGGGGTCTAGAAGGCATGATTCTGCAGTGTGGTGACTTTTTATTCTTAATATTCACTAATTTGCATTTGGAAAGATCACTTACTGTTTTCAGGTCTTTGTTTTTCTCATCCATAAAATAAAAATAGTTTTCATCTTCCTTGACAAAACACTTGTGAGGGGTGAGATAAGACAGACTAAAGTGCCTTCTGTGGCAGAGATCAAAGTCCTGCTGTTTTTATGTAGGAAGACTAAATATGCTCTAGAAAGGAAGGATAAAAGTACATTGGAAACACTTGACTGTCAGACAAAATTCATTTTATTTTTGCTTCAGAAGAAGATAAGAGGCGGAAATAATTAATTTGGCTCCTGTCTCCAATGGGAAGACAAGCAGTCTTCTCTGCCAATCTTTTTTTCCCTCTTTATGATCTTGTAAGATAAGAGAAATAATGTAGTGTTTCTACTATGAAATTCTAACTTAAGAAAAATATATAAAAAGCAAAGGAAATTTTTGGTAACACTTTACTGAAAAGCCTCTTGGAGTACAAGGGTAGCCAGAAAGGTTTGACAAGCCTGCTGTAGTCTTAGTATAGCAATTGAGAAGGATTCTCACATTGCTGGGGCCAGGTACAAGCTGTGTTTTCTTTTGCACTTGTACCTTTGGGTCCTGGTTTTTGTCCTGTGATCCTACTTATCACCTGCTTCACTGGATGTTCATTTTATGGCCCTGTGAAGACCTAAGCATCAGCCATCAGCAACAATAAAAACAATATAATATCCTGACTGGGTCAGGACCCTGGGGCACAGTGCATCCCCTGGTATTTAGTGACATGTTGTGGAGCCTCTTAGATTATGACACACAAAACAGCCAATGAGGGGTATTTTTCTTGACTCCCTAATACCAGCATTTATTATTTTTTACTGTTTTATGCTGTGGGTGATTCTGGAATCAGGTTGTAGAGACAGACACACAGTCTTTCAGTTTGACTTCTCTGAGAGAAGGATGGCTGAGAGGCAAGGAAGCTGGTGATAATTTGCCTTTCATTTTTCCTCATTTTCTGAACAGCTTTGTCCCTATGTGAACATACATACTTCGCACCATTATCTCATTTTTGGATGAATTTAAATTGGAATGTTGGGACTTTTGGAGCATAATATAGAGCTTTAGATGAATTCTGTTTCATGTCCTGGTTACTAACAGGTTCACTTTATCTGTTTGTTAATTTTAAAGTTTAGTTATTTATTGGAGATAAGTTGTATTTACATATACACACAGTTGCCCAGCAAAGTTTAAGTTAGAAAAGAAAGAAATGGAAGGGGAGAGAGGAATGCCCTTTGATATTTTTAACATAAGATCATATATCTTCATGTAAATACATTAAATAATAAAGCTATCGAAAAGGAAGTTGGTTTATTTTTCATGGGAATATATTACTTATGCCAAAATATCCTAAGATTCTAAAGTTATTTTTATCTTTACGGTTTAATATCTATTGAATCAGATATGTGATTTTAATATAATAATTTTTTTTTTATTGTATTTTGGGTTCTAGGATACTTGTGCTGTAACATGCAGGTTTGTTACATAGATATACTTGTGCCATGGTGGTTTGCTACACCCATCAACTCATCAGTTACATTAGAGTTATTTTGCAACACTGTCACTCAGCCCTCCACCCTGTAGACCCAGGTCTGTGGTGTTTCCCCCTACTGTGTCATGTGTCCTCATTGTTCAACTCCCACTTATGGTGAAACATGCAGTGTTTAGTTTTCTGTCCTTGTGATATTTTGCAAGAATGATGGTTTCCAACTTCATCCATGTCCTATAAAGGACATGAACTCATCCTTTTTTATGGCTGCATAATTGTGGTGTATATGTGCCACATTGTCTTTATCCAGTCTATTGATGGACATTTGGGTTGGTTACAAGTCTTTGCTATTGTGAATAGTGCCACAATAAACATATGTGTGCATGTGTCTTTATAGTAGCATGATTTATAATCCTTTGGGTATATACCTGGTAATTGGATTGCTGGCTCAAATGGTAGTTCTGGTTGCAGATCCTTGAGGGAGTCGCCACTGTCTTCCACAATGGTTGAACTAATTTTACTCCCACCAACAGTGTAAAAAGCATTCCTATTTCTCATCCTCTCTCCAGCATCTGTTGTTTCCTGACTTTAATGATCACCATTCTAACTGGCATGAGATGGTATCTCATTGTGGTTTTGATTTGCATTTCTCTGATGACCAATGATGATCAGCATTTTTTCATATGTCTGTTGGCTGCATAAATGTCTTCCTTTGAGAAGTGTCTGTTCATATCCTTTGCCCACTTTTTGATGGGGTTGTTTGTTTTTTTCTTGTAAATTTGTTTTGGATATTAGCCCTTGTCAGATGGATAGATTGCAAGATTTTCTCTCCCATTCTGTAGGTTGCCTGTTCACTTTGATGATAGTTTCTTTTTGTTGTGCAGAAGCTCTTTGGATTTAATTAGATCCGTTTGTCAATTTTGGCTTTTGTTGCCATTGCTTTTGGTGTTTTAGTCATGAAGTCTTTACCCATGCCTATGTCCTGAATAGTATTGCCTGGAAGTTTTCTTCTAGGGTTTTATGGTTTTAGGTTTTACATTTGATCTTTAATCCATCTTGAGTTAATTTTTGTATAAGGTATAAGAGAGGGATCCAGTTTCAGCTTTGTGCATATATGGCTGTAGTTTCCCAGCACCATTTGTTAAATAGAATCCTTTCCCATTGCTTGTTTTGTCAGGTTTGTCAAAATCAGATGGTTGGAGTAATGTGGTGTTATTTCTGAGATCTCTGTTCTGTTCCATTGGTTTATATCTCTGTTTTTTAGTACCAGTGCCATGCTGTTTTGGTTACTGTGGCCTTGTAGTATAGTTTGAAGACAGGTAGCATTGATGCCTCTTCAGCTTTTGTTCTTTTTGCTTAGGATTGTCTTGGTTATCGCGGGCTCTTTTTTGGTTCCATATGAAATTTAAGTAGTTTTCAATTCTGTGAAGTTAGTGGGAGACTTGATGGGATAGCATTGAATCTATAAGTGCTGGGCACTGTGGCCATTTTTATGATATTATTCTTCTATCCATGAGCATGGAATGTTCTTCTATTGTTTGTGTCCTCTTTTTATTTCACTGAGCAGTGGTTTATAGTTCTCTTGAAGAGGTCCTTCACATCCCTTGTAAATTGGATTCCTAGGTATTTTATTCTCTTTATAGTAATTATGAATGGGAGTTCACTCATGATTTGGCTCTCTGTTTGTCATTATTGGTGTATAGGAATGCTTGTGATTTTTTGCACGTGATTTTTTGTATCCTGAGACTTTGCTGAAGTTGCTTATCAGCTTAAGGAGATTTTGGGCTGAGACGATAGGGTTTTAAATACAGTCATGCTGATCCACAAACAAAGACAGTTGACCTCCTCTTTTCCTAATTGAATACACTTTATTTCTTTCTGTTGCCTGATTTCTTGGCCAGAACTTCCATTACTATGTTGAATGGGGTGGTGAGGGGCATCTTTGTCTTATGCGAGTTTTCAAAGGGGAATGCTTCCAGTTTTGCCATTCCAGTGTGATACTGGCTGTGGGTTTGTCATAGTAGCTCTTATTATTTTGAGATACATTCCATCAATACCTAGTTTATTGGGGAATTTTGCTTCGAAAGGCTCTTGATTTTTGTCCAAGGCCTTTCACCATCTATCGAGATATCCATGTGGTTTTGTCATTAGTTCTATTTATGTGATAGATTATGTCTATTGATTTGTGTACATTGAAGCAGCCTTGCATCCCAGGGGATGAAGCCCGACTTGATGCGTGGTGGATAAACTTTTTGATATGCGTTAGTTTGGTTTCTACCAGTATTTTGGCCGAGGATTTTAGCATCAATGTTCCTCAGGGATATTGGCCTAAATTCTCTTTTTTTGTTGTGTCTCTGCCAGGCTTTGGTATCAGAATGATGCTGGCCTCATAAAATGAGTTTGGAGATTCCCTCTTTTTCTATTAATTGGAATAGTTTCAGAAGGAATGGTACCAGCTCCTCTTTGTACCTCTGGTAAGAATTAGGCTGTGAATCCATCTGGTCCTGGACTTTTTTTTTTTTGGTTGGTAGGCTATTAATTATTGCCTCCAATTTCCAGAAGCTATTATTAGTCTATTCAGAGATTCAACTTCTTCTTGGTTTAGTTTTGGGAGGTGTATGTGTCCAGAAATTCTCAGTTTTGCTAGATTTTCTAGTTTATTTGTGCAAGTGTTTATGGCTACTCTGATGGTATTTTGTATTTCTGTGGGATCGGTGGTGATATCCTTTATAATTTTTATTCTGTCTATTTGACTCTTCTTTTCTTTTCTTCTTTATTAGTGTTGCTACCATTCTATCTATTTGTTGATCTCTTAAAAAAAAAAAAAAAACAGCTCCTGGATTCACTGATTTTTAAGGGTTTGTGTCTCTACACTCCTTCAGTTCTGCTCTGATCTTGGTTATTTCTTGCCTTCCATTTAGCTTTTGAATTTGTTTCCCTCTTACTTCTCGGTTCTTTAATTGTGATGTTAGGGTGTCAATTTTAGATCTTCCATGCTTTCTCTTGTGACATTTAGTGCTACGAAATTTCCCTCAAACACTGCTTTAAATATGTCCCAGAGCTTCACAATTTTGGTGTGTCTTTGTTCTAGTGGTTTCAAGAGAACATCTTTATTTCTGCCTTCATTTCGTTATTTACCCAGTAATCATTCAGAGGCAGGTTGTTCAGTTTCCATGTAGTTGTGCAGTTTGGGTGAGTTTGTTAATCCTGAATTGTAATTTGATTGCACTGTTGTCTGAGAGACAGTTTGTTGTGATTTCTATTCTTTTTTACATTTGCTGAGGAGTGTTTTGCCAGTTATTTGGTCAACTTTAGAATAGTGTGATGTGGTGCTGAGAAAAAATCTATATTCTGTTGATTTTGGGTGGAGAGTTCTGTAGATGTCTGTAGGTCTGCTTGGTTTCGGGAACTGAGTTCAAGAGTCCTGGATATCCTTGTTAATTTTATGTCTTGTTGATCTGTCTAGTATTGACAGTGGGGTGTTAAAGTCTCCATTATTATTGTGTGAGAGTCTAAGAATGCTTTGTAGGTCTCTAAGGACTTGCTTTATGAATCTGGGTGCTCCTGTATTGGGTGCATATATATTTAGGATAGTTAACTCTTCTTGTTGAATTGATCCCTTTACCATTATGTAATGCCCTTCTTTGTCTCTTTTTTGATTTTTTTTTTGTTGGTTTTAAGTCTGTTTTTTATCAGAACCAGGTTACAACCCTACTTTTTTTTTTTGCTTTCCGTTTAGCAGAGATCTTCCTCATCCCTTTATTTTGAGCCTATGTGTGTGTCTCTGCATGTGAGATGGGTCTCCCGAATACAGCACACTGATGGCTCTTGACTCTTAATCAATTTGCCAGTCTGTGTCTTTTAATTGGGACATTTAGCCATTTACATTTTAAGGGTAATGTTGTGTGTTAATTTGATCCTGTCATTATGATGCTTGTAGTTTTTCACCCGTTAATTGTACAGTTTCTTCCTAGCATTGATGGTCTTTAATTTGGCATGTTTTGCGGTGGCTGGTAGCAGTTGTGTCTTTCTGTGTTTAGTACTTCCTTCAGGAGCTCTTGTAAGGCAGGCCTGAGGTGGTGACAAATCTCAGCATTTGCTTGTCTGTAAGGACTTTATTTCTCTTATCCACTTCTGACTTAGTTTGGCTGGATATGAAATTCTGGGTTGGAAATTCTTTTTCCTTTAAGAATGTTGAATATTGGCCCCCACTCTCTTCTGGCTTGTAGGGTTTCTGTTGGGGAATCCACTGTTAGTCTGATGGGCTTCCCTTTGTGGTGCTTAACCTTTCTCTCTGGCTGCCCTTAGCATTTTTTCCTTCATTTCAACCTTGATGAATCTCACAGGTACTGTGTCTTGGGGTTGCTATTCTCAGGGTATCTTTGTGGTGTTCTCTGTATTTCCTGAATTTGAATGTTGACCTGCCTTGCTGGGTTGGGGAAGTTCTCCTGGATAATATCGAAAATTGTTTTTCCAATTTGGTCCCATTCTCCCCATCACTTCCAGGTACACCAATCAAATGTAGATTTGGTCTTTTCACATGAGTCCAGCATGTTTTCTTGCAGGCTTTGTTCATTTCTTTTCATTCTTTTTCTCCTAATCTTGTCTTCTCACTTTATTTCGTAATTTGATCTTCAATCACTGATCCCCTTTCTTCCACTGGATCCAGATCGGCTGTTGAAGCTTGTGTATGCTTCACGGTTCTCGTACTGTGGTTTTCCTTCATCAGGTCATTTAAACTCTTCTCTACACTGGCTATTTTAGTTGGTCATTCATCTAATCTTTTTTTTCAAGGTTTTTTTTAGCTTCCTTTGCGATGGGTTAGAACATGTTTCTTTAGCTCAGAGAAGTTTGTTATTACCCACCTTCTGAAACCTACTTCTGTCAACTTGTCAGAAACTCATTCTCCATCCAGTTTTGTTCCCTTGTTGGTGAGGAGTTGGGTTCCTTTGGAGGAGAAGAGGTGTTTCTGGTTTTTTTGGAATTTTCAGCCTTTCCACTCTGATTTCTCCCCATCTTTGAGGTTTTATCTACCTTTGGTCTTGGATGTTGGTGACCTACGGATGGGGTTTGAATTCAGTGGATGTCGTTTTTGTTGATGTTGATGCTATTTCTTTTCTGTTCTTTCTGTTTTGTTAGTTTTCCTTGTAACAGACAGGCCCCTCAGCTGCAGCTCTGTTTGGAGTTTGCTGCAGGTGCCTCCAGACCCTGTTTGCCTGGTTATCACCAGTGGAGGCTGCAGGAGCAGCAAGTGTGCTGCCTGATCTTCCTCTGGAAGCTTGTGCAGAGGGGCACCCACTTATATGAGTCTGTCAGCCCCTACTGGGAGGGTGAGGCTCAGTCGAGGCTACATGAGGGTCAGGGACCGGCTTGAGAGGTGGTCAATCGTTGTCAGAGATCGAGCTGTGCTGGAGAACCGCTACTCTCTTCAGAGCTTTGTCAGGCAAGGACATTTAAGTCTGCAGTTGTCTGCTGCCTTTTGTTCCAGATATGCCTGCCCCAGAGGTGGGAATCTAGAGAGAGGCAGCAGGCCTTCCTTTGAGCTGCGGTCGGCTCAGGTCCAGTTCAGGCCTTCCCTGCTGCTTTGTTTACACTGTGAGCCCCCCCACCTGTCCCAAGCCTCAGCAATCAGTTGGGCGCCCACTCACAAGCTCAGCATCCCAGGACAGTCTCAGACTGTGCTGGCAGCAAGCAAGGCCTCCATGGGTGTGGGACCCACCGGGAAAACCAGGCATGGGGAGGGGAATCTCCTGGTCTGCTGGTTGCGAAGACCATGGGAAAACACAGTATTTGGGTAGAAGTGTATGGTTCACTCAGGTACAGTTACTCACAGCTTCCCTTGGCCAGGAAATCCCCGACCCCTTGTGCTTCCCAGGTGGCTGACAGCTGCTTCAGCTAGCCCTCCATGGGCTGCACCCACTATCCAACCAGTCCCAATGGGATGAACCAGGTACTTCAGTTGGAAATGCAGAAATCCCCTGTCTTCTTCATTGATTTCACTGGGAGTTGTAGACTGGAGCTGTTCCTATTTGGCCATCTTGGAAGCAATGATAATAATTGTTACTGTGACATAATTACAAGCGAAATGTTTTTAGTCAAAATATTTTTTTTTTCTTTTAGTGGCTCAGTTGGTAAGAATTGTTTTCTATCACAATCTTAGGAGCACAATGTAGCTACTTGGTGAACCTGAAATGTAAAAGTATTCTATTTATCTTTGTCATACTCTTGTTTAGTTTGCTTGTTGATGTTTATTAAACATATTCCTTAATTCAAAAAAATACTGTGGTATTAGAAAGCTATGTGTTTATGCTTTAATCTAAAGTAGAATTCTACCTTGTTAACTGTATTTAAAAAAAAAGTAAAGGACTTGTAAATTACTGTTGTCTTAAAACTGAAAACTCAAGTCTTCAATCCTAATGCCCCCTTCAGGAGTCAGATTTCTTTCCCTTAGCTTCTTTAAGACTTTCCAGTGTCTCCAGCACTTGACCTTGGGACTGTGGCCATGCTTATTATTTCTGCTAGCTCAGCATCAGCTCTCATGACAATCCTCATAAATGACTACTTTTTATATAGTTTTTTTTATTGGGGATATATTTCACATACCATAACATTCACATGAAAGTGTACAGTTCATTGGTTTTTTTGGTATATTTGGGTTGTGCAACTGTCATCACAATCTAATTTTGGAACTATTGCAGCATCACAAAGGAAATCCTACACATTAGCTGCCATTCTCCATTCCTGCTTGTCCCCTCCAGACCCCAGGCAATTATTATTCTAGTTTCTGTCTCTGTGGGTTGCGTCTAATCTGGACATTTCATATAAATGGAATCACACAATATGTAGTTGTTTGTGACTGGCTTCTTTTACTTAGCAAAATGTTTTCAGATTCACCCATGTTGAAGTATTGTGGACAACTGAGTATTTATTTTTAATTATTTAAGACCACTATTCTGTCACATCACAAATGCCACATTTTGTTTATCCTTTCATCAGCTGATGAACATTTAGGCTCTTCCTACATTTAGTCTGTTATAAATAATGCTGCTGTGAAATATTCATGCCAGTTTTTGTGTGAATATATAAGTTTTCAATTCTCTTGGTATTTATGCGTAGGAGTGGAATTGTTAGCTCATGCTAAACTCCATGTTTAGCATTTGAGAAATGCACAAATTATTTTCTAGTGGCAACTCAATTAGCTGAGCATGGTGGCATGCACTCCCCAGTCCCCAGCTACTTGAGAGGCTGGGAGGCAGGATAATCTTAGTGAGTCCAGGAGTTCAAGGCTGCAATGATATGATCATGCCACTGCACTCCAGCCCAGGTGACAGACCAAGACCCTGCTCCTTAAAAATAAATACAAATGACCAGGCATTAGTATTTCACACCTGTAATCCCAGCACTTTGGGAGGCCAAGGTGGCTGATCACTTGTGGTCAGGAGATCAAGACCATCCTGGCTAACATGCAGATCCCCATCCCACCAAAACTGCCAACAAGTAAGTGTCCAAACCCAGCACGTAAGAGGGCTGAGACAGAAATGGCATGAACCTGGGAGGCTTACCTGCAGTGAGCTGGAGATCACACTTAACTCCAGCCTGGGTGACAGTGCAAGACTCCCTATCTCAAAAAAGAAAAACACAATAAAAGTTTCAAAGCGAAGAATGCCTAGTCTACATTCCCACCAACAATGTATGAGGATTCCAATTTCTCCACATCCTCACCCACACTTACTACTGTCTGTCTTTTAATTGTGTCACCTAGCAGGAACAGACATCTCATGGTGGTTTTGGCTTGCACTTCCCTCACATGACCGATGATATTGAGCATCTTTTCATAAAAAGCTTATTGACAAAAGCTCCACTTTTGATGTCTGCAGATGGTCTGAGCCAAAAGTCTAATTGTCTTTCGTGATGAAGCTCTTGAGTAT
Organism: Hoolock leuconedys; assembly: GCA_023748175.1. Taxonomy (NCBI): domain Eukaryota; kingdom Metazoa; phylum Chordata; class Mammalia; order Primates; family Hylobatidae; genus Hoolock; species Hoolock leuconedys. Next base: position 11,218 of record JAKGGE010002879.1, read on the forward strand.
TTTTCTTCCCCTTGTGAGATGGTATTAGTTTGCAGAGAAAAAGAGGTTGTGCTGATGAACACTTTAGGTCAGCTATGAAGTGAGTGCATCATCTTTGCTTCTGTTTTATGAAAAGAGTATTGCGACTTTCTGGGATGGATGGGGAAACCACCTTGCGTAAAGATTTCTAATCGTAGAGGAGTAAAACCTCAAGGCATGCAGCCACGGTTTGTGCTCCTAGGTTACTATTATGTTTCTTCTCCACCCTGTGGAGGGTACCGTTGTTCTAGTTCCCTCTGCACGCCATATCACTCCCTTCATAGAGTCCCCTTTCTCAAGCCTCGTTCTTTGGACAGTGTTTTGAAACATATATAAACATTAAGGAGTATGTGGTGGAAAAGAAATCTCATTGTATTTTTCTCCAAGCTTTCCGGGCGAAGCAAAAGGAATAATAGACTAACGTTCTTAGTGAGAAATTAAAGCAACATCAAAGGAGAAGATTTTCTTTGAGTAACCCCCGCAACATTTGAGGTCTATCCGTGGTGCATATGATCAAAAACCAAAGCCAGGGTAGCTTAACATGTGGTAACATATTAGCTCCTGCTAGGTCGAAAGAGGGTTCCAACAACAGTGTCATCAAGATCTGTGTCTCAGAAATGGGTTGGCTTCCGGCATCATTATTCTTCGATACCTGAAACTTCAGCTCACACTATCACAACATTCAGCTTAAAAAAAGAGAGATTACTTATCTGATACCCACAAAGCCTTGGAACTGAGTCCTTGGTCTAAAATGGCCCGGACCAGAGACACATAGTTTATCTCTAACAAAGTGACTGTGGCCAAACTGCAGGAACTGCTATTGGCCTTCATCTAGTCCACATGGTCCCCAGCAGATCCTGTGGCGTGGAGTGGCTTCACCCGTAGCCTGCTAGGCCGAGGCTGGCAAAGCGTGGTTAGGAAGGGAGATGGAAAACCGTGTGGCAAGATGAGGAATGACCACTTTCACCAAACCACAGACCATGACAGGTTTCTTCTCCACGGGTAGTTCTGGAAGGACATTAAGCAATCTCCGATCAGGCAGTAGTTCTCAAACTTTAGCATGGATATAATTTGCATAGGTGTTATTTGTCCCACACTGTATTTTGAAGTAGATATTTGTCAACTGCATGAGCTTTAAGATGGAGATGAATTTGCCTTTAGGATGAATCACTCCCCACTGGCTCACCAACACCTGGTTTACGATTTTTTGTGGCAGAGTCTCACTCTGCAAGCCCGCTGGTGCAGTGGTGATCTCTGTGCTCACTGCAACCTCCGCCTCCCATGCTCAAGTGATTCTTGTGTCTCAGTTCCCCGAGTAGTTGGGATGACAGGCATGCAACCACCATGCCCAGTTAATTTTTTTTGTATTTTAGTAGACAGCGGTTTTACCTATGTTGTCAAGTGTGTGGTCTCGAACTTCCTGAGCTCAGGCTTATCCGCCTGCCTTGGTTCCCACAGTGTTGATTACTGGCATGAAAAGCCACCACACCCAGCCTCAGATGATATTTCAGTGAGCTATCTTAGAGTTGATGGTGAATGGGTTAAAGACCCCTTTGGAGTTGCTGGGATGAGGTGAATGTATTGTATGTGGGGAGAAAACACATGAATTTAGGAGGCTCGGAGGGTGGATTTTATGTATGTTTCTAATTGTGTCTCAAAATTCATATGTTGGGCTTGGTTCACACCTGTAATCCCAGCACTTTGGGAGGCCAGGGTGGGCGATCACCTCCAAGGTCAGGTTCAAGACCAGCCTGGGCAACATGGTGAAACCCTCGCTTTAAATAAAAATATAAAATGAGTGGTGCATGGTGGCAGGTGTCGTAATCCCCAAGCTACTTGGGAGGTCGGTATTGCGAGAATCACTTGAACCTGGGAGGCGGAGTTTCCAGTGAGCTAAGATTGCGTTTCGCACCCTTTAGTCTGGGAAACAAATAAAAACTCATTCCCCAAAAAAAAATATAATAAAATAAATTAATTACTAATAAAACACCATATAAAGTCCTAACCCCTAATACCTCAGAATGCACCTTATTGGGAAATGGGGTTGTTGCAGATTTAACTAGTTAAGAGGGAGGCAATAGGCAGGTTTTAATCCAACATGACTGATACCCCCTCATAAATAGAAAGTTTACCACAGGGACATGCATGTAGGAACACCCTGTGAATATTGGAGTTATAATTGCCACAAACCAAAGAACAACTTGAAGCCAGGAGAGAGGCTTGGAATAACTCCCCTTTCCTGGTGCCTTCACAGGAACGCGGCTCTGCAGTAACGCTATCGCAAACGGGTGGGCGGAGACAGCAAAACATTTATCGCCTTCGAAGTTACGGAGAGAAGCCCGAGACATGAGGTGCCAGTAGGGCCGCGCCTTTAGACCACAGTATTGCCGTTGTCTCCTTTGATTTTCACCGGGCTTGGCTGTTACTGCTGCTTTTTTTCAAATAGAAGCAGACAAAAGTGCTTCCGAAGATGATGCAGTGGAGCAGTTGTACAAATCGTTAGAGCAAAGCTAGCTCATTCCCCCTTCTAAATCCGGGACGACCTTCGACTAAAAGGAGCGCAAACGTTTGTTAAGCGTAAAAATTCATCTATAAACGAGAAACTCCACAAAAATCCGGAATATTGAATAGCATATTAAAGGTAAATAAAAATCTCAAATTGTGGGATGAACTCTGCGGGATGTAAGTGCGAAATTTGCTGGGTTCTGCAGAGTATTCTCATAATCAAGCAGCTTTTGTGTGGGTAAGGCAGGGAAGGCTGTAAAAGTAAATATAATGTTTATAGGGCAAGATGACCTGACGCCTCTTAAAGCAATTGTATTCACACAGTAGCCAAGGCAAAGTTTTTCACAATACTGATTTTTTGCATTCACTCTGATGAAAATTGATAGTGATATTTATAATTTATACTATCAGACTGATTATTGAAATGGTGGTTCTTTCAGTAACAAAAAGTGTCCTGCTTTCACATTTAGATTATAGTGCCACAGGAGAGGTTGGGATACTTGTGGCCAACCGATTTAGCAGACGATTTATCTGGGAAAAGCTTTGATAGATTCTGTAAGTGAATTTTTGTTTTGTCTATACCTTGGCATTAAGAACTTGAGTCATTTTCCAGGAAGAAATGTCAGCAATTGAAAGGACAAGGCTACAAAGGCAGGCTATTGAAAGTGGTTTCGTCAGGCGTCCCAGTTAGTCAGGAGAACATCTGAACACCCTAAAGGCTGCAAAAAATGAGGCTGGAATGGAAAAAGAAAGTGAATTTAAATTTTATACAAAGAGAATACAAATGCAGAGAAATTCACCTCTTATTTATATTAAAATTTTTATTGATACAAAGATATCACTTTGGCTGCTTATTTCACAGTATGTACAAAGTTGATGATATATGTTTGATTATTCAATGTAATATGTCATTGCGCGGTTGAGATTTTACTGTCTTTGTCTGTGATAGCTGATATGAGTGAGTAAAGTTTATTGAGCAAGTATTTCCTGACCTTACTATGTACCAGCCACTATTCTAGGTGACTGGGACCATTGAATGGACTCCACTGGGCGCAGAAATAGAGGAAACAAATACATGAGTAAAATGAAGTGCAAAAATACCTGGTTGGAGATGTGCTCAGAGTAAGCTTTATGGTCCGAGGGAAAGTGGGCTATCGGGGGGCATTAGGGAACACCGCAACCGTGAGTCAGAAGAAATGAATACCAAGGGAAAGCGGTCTCATGTGAAGTGGAATGTCTGTCAATGGATAATATTAAGCTGCAGTTCCACGTTGGGGAGAAGCAGGGGAAGTAGAGGCCGCGGAGAGCATGTGTAGTTTGAGTCATTATAGAAGGAGAAAGGCTGTGGCCTCAGGCCTTCCATAGAGCAGCAGACCTCAGGATTCTGTGATCTGTACGGCACCATGTTCTCACCTGGCCACTGGGGGCCAACTTTGTGAAAAGAATTAGTGTTACCATTCCTTATGGGTCTCTGTGACCTCGCGGCTCTCCATGCACTGTGACCATGTCATTGGTGAATTCAGCAGCTTTTGCTTTTCTGTCAGTGTATTCTGTTATCCAGTGCTAGGTAACGTTATCCCAAAGCTTAGCAACTTCAAACAATCAGCATTTATTATTTCAAAAGTGTCTGTAATAGTCAGGAATTCTAAAGGGCCGTTTCCAAATGCCTCTGCACTCCAGATCTCACAAGGCTGTGATCAAGGTAGTCAGCTGGGGCTGCATTCATTCCTCCATGGAGGATCAGTCAAACCCTGTACATGTAGTTATTGGCAGCATTCAGTTCCTTTCAGTTGTTGACCTGAGGTCTTCAGTTGCCTCTGGCTGCTGGCCAGAGGCTCCCCCTCAGTTCCCTGCCACATGGGCTCTCCACAGAGCAGGTCACAACTTGGAACCTGCTTCTTTTCAGAGCAAACACAGTGAGAGGAGTGAGTGAGACTGGTTGCAACCCAGTGGCAGTAATGACCATCACATTACTTTGCAGTGTTCTATTCAGTAGAAGCAAGTCACGGGCCAATCTCTGTTTTCAGGGAGGATTACACAAGGCCTTGAATACCAGGAAGTAGAAGATTGGGGCCTGCCTAGGCCAGCCGCCCCACCCAGCTGGGGAACTGCTCTCTCTGGGACATTTAGGAAGCAGCCCCTTCCATAGATCCCCATGTAGTAGCTTAGGGTTGATGACAGAACAGGACCCATGTCATGAGTCCCACAACCTCAGGAGGTAGGAGTGACATGTTGATGTGGAAATTGGTCTCTGCTGAAGAAGCCAAACAAAAGCAAAGTTTTATCAACCTATTCAAAGGAGAGAGAGAACTTGGTACATGTGTGCATGTTCATGTTAGGCTGATATAACAATTATTTCTAATTGTTTTAAAATTCAAAGAAGTCAAGAGTGGTTGGCCTTTGAGGAAGAGGAGAGATGTAACGAGAGGGGGATGAGAATGGAGCCTGAGTGCTGGGTGCCTGGGTCCTGTGACCTGGTAGTGGAAGCTATTGAAGTGTTTTGTGATAATTCTTAAGCAATAATTTTTCTATTTTCCACCTGAGTACATATACTGTACTGCGAGAATACATCACAGCCAACAGAAAGGAAGTGTTTATTTTGCGCTTCCAAAGTAGGGAGGTAGATAAGAAGACAACAGTTTCACGCAGAAACAAGGAAACTGTTTTGAACAATAAATAATGTTTACACGTAAATGCGCAGTTTATCCGTAAAATAAGAAAAAAAATCCCCAAAATTGGGAGATAATTGGAATGAATGCACTTCAGGGAAATTTCCATTAGCTGAGCAACCTCCATCACCGAACTTGAGCAAAAAAGTTGATCGTGGTGCTATGTTGTACACCAAATACAGATATTTAGAATTTAAACAGCTCATCATTCACTGACTTTGGCTGCTGCCAAGCCTGTTTTTACTTTTAAAAATGAGCACGGAAGTATTTCACGGGTCCAACTGAAATTCTCCTGAGTTACTCTGATCTATGTCACAAGAGAGCGTGAACCTCTTCCCCGTGAAGCTACCTGGTAAACACATTTCCAATGCGTTTAGGTCTCTGAGCTCCAGCCACACACTGGACTATTTGCAGTAAAACCGAAAGTCCAGCATTCTCTTCACAGCATTTTGGAACTCTGCCAACCTACTGCCTGCCAGGAAAGTGCAGCAGCAGATGGTGGAAAGTAGTTCAAAGTCTCCTCCAAAAGCTTCCCCTGCCCATCCTGAGAAGCTGGGCTGATGAGGCCTGCTTCCAGGGTGCCTGGGTGTAGGGAAGGAGCTTGGAAGGTTCTGTTGTTTCCATTAATTTCCTCTTCGTATTATTGTCTACATTTTTTTCTTTCTGCATAGAAGAATCCAACACAGGTTTGAGCCAAATGTGGTAAAAAAATTTGAACTACTTAGAGCCAAAGCCATATGAGAAGGCGTCATTTAATGCCCAAAAGAAGAGACCCTTTCTAAAAAATTTTATTAGATATAAAGAGGGGTTAATTCATGTTTGCAAAGTCAGTTTCCCCAAGTTTTATTAATTTTCAAAGATCCATTTAGTTTTTTAATATGAAAATTAGGATCTTCCTCTGAAGTAGATGTCTAAATTTCTTTAGAACCAAATAAAACTCTCTTAAATAACTCTTTATATTTATAGCAGTATGGTGATATCAGAGGAAGAAAGCTTTTGTTGTCGCTTGTTGTTTTGGAAAAATTGTTTTGGAAGCATAGATATTGAAAACTCAGAGAGAAGAAAATATTGCTTTTAAGCCTTGCTCAATTTTCTATAAACAACCTCTGGCTTTCCTACTGCACTGTTTTTTCTTCATTTTGGAAGAAGAGTTCCTTATCTTTTATCATCCATCTATATGTCTATCTTCTATCTATCTATCTATCTATCTACTCATCTAACCATCTATCTTTCTAGCTATCGCCCATGAATCTGTCTAGTTTTCTTGTTTAATGGAAAGGATTTCCTCAGACTCCAAATAGGGGTCTAGAATGCAAAAGAGAATAAAAAAAGTAAATGGTAATCTTATTTATCTGTTTATTTTTTTTTTATATATTTATTTCTTTCAAATGGGGTATTCAACGGCCATGTGTAGACGGGTCTACATGTGCAGTCACAGGCCTTCTAGGCAGTTGAGGGCTGTAGCACTGGGCATATCAGATAAAAAAAGGCTCAAGCCTGAAGTGCTTTGTGTTTTAGTAGGAAAATAAACAAACATAATTGACTATTAAATGTATAATATGATAAGGATGATAGATTTGATGAAGAATGAAAAGAGAGGGGAAACATGTTAGAGGAATTGAGATTAATTAGAAAGACATGAAAAGGCCCTTGAAAGACACAATTTGTAAAATCTCAAAAAAGGAAAGGGAATGAGGCTTGAGGGTCCTCTGAGGCCCAGCATTTCAGCAAGGAAACAAAATGCAAACACCTTGGGGCAGGAGGTGCCTAGGGGCATTAAGGAAGAGAGCAAGGAGGTCAGGTAAATGTAATGCAGTGGGGATGGGAGTGCAGCAGTGGGCCGGAGGGGCAGCTGGGACTCGGAGCCATTGAGGGACCCCATTGCTACTGCAAACACCAGCTTCTGCTTGAGTAAGACAAAGTATCCTCTCAACTTGAACAGAGGGATGGCATGTGCTTTGTGTCTCGGCTTGAAGGCAGAACGAAACCACTCAGGTTTTGCTGGCGGATTGGGTGGTGAAGGAGTCAAGAACGACTCTGGGGCAGTTTGCTCCATAACTGGAAAGACGGAGTTACTATTAAGTGCTTGAGGAAGACTAATGGGTAGGAACCAGGTTTTATGTGTGTATCAGAAGCGGTGGTGGGATGTAGAGAATAAGAGGAACTTAGCTCTTTAGATATGTTATTTCAGATGCTTCCTAGGGGCTGATGTGGAACGCCGAAGAGGAAGTTTAGACAAATGTGATGATGGAGTCGAGGGGAGAAGTAAGGAGAGATAATAAATTTGGGACCCCGTTATTAGGAGAGTGGGGGAGAGACACACGTGACTACCAAACAGCAATTTGAAATCATAGATAGAGCAGAGAAGAGGATGTACAAGCCGGGGCCTTGTGAACACCCAAAGTGAGAAGAGGTGGCACACTGAGGAGTGAACCAAACCGCTGTAAGAGAGTAAGTAGCAATTGCAGGCCAAGAAAATCAGAGAATGTACCACAGAGCAACAACCCATGAAACTGTTCAAGAAGGGAGAGGAATCAATAGTTTGTAGGTGCCGCTGATAAATAAGTTGAAGATGGACCATTGGTTTAACATTGATTTAAAATGGTTTATCGGATTTAACAACATGGAGGTCACCATTTATCTCTCACAAGGCAGTTTTGGTGAATGGGGGGCCAAAGCCTGGAAGTGGGACTGAATCGCAGAATGGGCCATTGGAGACAGGAGGAAAGTGGGAGCATTAGCTGGACAGGATTTGGGGGCAGAGAGGAATTCTAACATGGAAGAAATAACAGTTAAGATGTATACCAAAGTGAAACCACTGAGGAGATCTGGGAGGTCGGTGAGTCAGAGGAGAGAAACAGAATTGCTGGGATGAATTTCTGAGTAGGAGAGCAGGGCCACAGCCCAAGTGGAGTGGGATTGGCTTCTTGCTGTGAAGCAACAGATGCTCTGTCTCTGTGGAACAGGGCAGAAGGCATACAGATTTGCATCCATGCAGTTCTGTAAGCAATAGGAAAGCTTGGAGAGCAGTGCCTTCTACCTACTCTCAAAGAAGAGATAGCAAGCCAATCAGTCATGAATGAGGACAGAGGGTCGGATGAGAAGAGTTTGTAACAGTCATTTGGGAGACTGCCAGAAAAGGGATGTGAAAGTGATGACTGAGGCAGTGAGAAAATCCACCTCACTGGCAGTGGTTGTAGTTTTGTAGGCTCACACTGTCCTGGGGATAGTCAAAAAGAGGTAGTTCAATCACATGCACAATTGAATGTCTACATGGCACTTGGGTACTGTGTTAGTGCAGGGAATAAGGTGGGATGAAGGAAAATGTTTCTTTGTCATCTTCTTAAGCTTCTAGAAGAGGGCCATGACCCCACCCATAAATGCCTAAATGTACCCCGGTAAGTCTCAGAGGGTACCATTGAAGTACGAGAACATAAAACCTAAAAGCCATCAGTCCAAATCTTGGGAGTGGAAGGTTTCTGACAATGTGATGCCTCTCAAGTGAGTATAGGATTTACAGGTTACGAAAATTGCAGGCTAGTGCAGTGGTTCACGCCTGTAATCCCAGCACTTTGGGAGGCCGAGGCAGGTGTGGTCAAATTTTAAGGTGAGTTTGAGACCAGCCTGGCCAACATGGCTTAAACCCATCTCACTAAAAATAGAATTCAATGGCATGGTGGTGCATGCCTGTAATCCAGCCTTGAGGGGCTGGTTTGAGGAGAATCATTAGAACCCGAGGCTGAGCTTGCAATGAGCTGAGATCAGCCACCAGACCCAGGCCTGGGCAAATGAGTGACTCTGTCTCCAAAAAAAAAAAAAAGGAAAAGAAAAGAAATGAAAAGAAAAGAAAAATTGGGTAAAGAAAGATTGAAAGTGTTCTTGGTGTAAAAGAAAACTCAGAAATTAGAGTTTTTTTATCGGTGAAAATCCAAGGAAGATTCTCTTCTATGTGGCACAACCACACGGAGGTGAGCTAGTGCTGTGTGGGTGAGAAAATGCATGCCAGTATTGTGACTGGAAAGTCAGAAGGAAGCAGAGTATCAAACAACAGTGCCAGTGCAGGTGAGGTTTCGGGTATAAGGGGATCCATGAGGGGACTGCATTTAGATGCATCCTGCTCTGCTATGGAGGTGGAGTTGAAGTGGGTGCATTGGAGGCAGTGGTCTTGCTCAGGGAGGTGGCAGCAGATCAGATGTGATATATATTGAACTGGATATCCAACCTTAGGACTATGGTCATGGGATGGAGAAACAGGCATAGATGTGAGACACAATTGTCAGAGCTGAATAATTTTGTTTTACTGAGGATGAACATCTTATTTTAATACCCATTCCCTTACACTATAGAAAACTCCTTAACCTGAGCCAGACATTTCCCAGAAATACGTGCCATTGTCACAGAAGAAGAGAATGGAATAGCAACTCAATAGGGTTGTTTGTCAGCATTATTGGAATACATTACCTGCTTTGATGGAAGGTAGCCTCTTCTGACTGAAAGATAACCTGTGTATTTATTCTGTGTATCTTAAATAAATGATTTATTAAAAATAAAAGATAATAAAATCTAAAAACATTATTACTTTATAAGCTGCTACATGTCCCAGGTAAAGTGTTATGTTCCAATTTTACTATAGTGAAGTTTGACAGTCAATAAAATGCGTTAATACCTACAATGATAAGTTTGAGTTATTCTACACCAAGGTAGAATTGTTGCTGTGGTGTGGAATAAATGGATTGATCAGGTAAAGATAGAAGATCTTGCTAAGGCCCAGCTCTTCCACTGACTCTGGGGGGTAGGAACTTAATTTTCTGCTGCTAGCATAAGTAAACAAAATGTCATATTTTAGATGTGATGCTGATTTAGAATAATAACATGCAAAAATGCTTTGGTAATTTTATGTGTGAATGTATATGTAATTCTTGTAAAAGAGTCGTAAAGCATGGTTTATGTACCAAGCACACCTTCAACATACCCCTCTTCCCCCCTTTTTTTCACTCTGCACAGTGTTAGAACATGATCTGGCCATGATTAACCAGTTGCTGGGATGAACTGGGGTTGACAGCCAGGAAATATGAGAGTGGAAAGTCACGAACACCCTGTTGACCAGGATATCTATCAGCAGCTGGCTTCACCCCTGATGACACTGATGACAATTCCCCAGGGACTCAAGAAATCACCCTCTTCTCCTCTGCTGAAAATTCCATTTGAGACAAAGTGAGGGTTTGCTCGCCTTGGTTTCATCACAAGCAACTCTTTCACAGGTTGCAAAGCTTACATTTTTCCTTAAAATGAAAACTGAAACCCAGTCCCTTCTCGCTAATCAGTTTCCCGCCTAAAGATGCACTAGACGAAGATAATCACCTATCACACCAGGGTTCTCATTTCCAGTCATAACGCATCCATTGAGATTGGAATGGGAAGAGTGCCCACTGAAAGGTGTTTTGTTTCCTCCCTGAGCTCAATGGGTGATGTGGGGCTCCAGGGGGATGTGAGAAATGTCTCTTCTGTTCCCTTGCTTTCCAGAGAATGCTATGGACAAACATCAAATTTACTCAGGAGTAATTGTCCATGGAAACATCTCTGTTTCTTCAAAAGAAGAATGCCATATTCCACCTGGCTGGGAAGCTGCGTGGCCCAAACTCACTGCTCTGAGTGGGAGGAATAAGCTTTCAGGAGCAGTGACTGGAAGGACACAAACGCAGGTTGCAGAACAAAAATTCCCTGTCTTGGTATGGGAAATCGGTGGCGCCTTTCCACCTGTTGAGAAGTATTTCATAGACAGTGGCTGGGAGAGCTTTCGAAGGAGGGTATGTTCCATATTCCACTCATTCAAAGCGACAGCTTGGTGTTTTCACACTTTATGCGCAGGTTAGGGATCGATTACTGCTTCCATGTATTAATGAAGTGCTGGTTTTGTAATAGGCAATGATTTGAGGTTAATATCAGAATGTAAGCAGCACTGTGACTGCTCTAGATACAAACCTTGGCTCCTTCATTACTAGCCGTGTGACATTAATTAAGTTACTTACCTTTTCTGTAAACTGTCAAGATACTAATGTCATTTATTTCAGTGATTTGTTTCTATTTTTAAATGAGTTAATATTTGTTAAGGTGTTAGAAATGTGCCAGGCACACAGTGAACGCTATTCAAGTGTTTGATAAATAAAGTAGGTCACATTAGCCTCTGGTCTCCAAACATGGACAGAATTGATGTGCTTTCTTCTCTTCCATGATCATTTCTAATTTAGAAAACAAAACATAGCAAAACTAACAAATATTCCAAAAATGAATGAACATACTGCATTAATCCCCAAGGTTTCCAGTTTCTCCATCAAGTTCTGCTCCACCATTGTTCTTAGTCCCTTAATGAGGGAGGAGTTACTCTTCAAAGCTTTCCTTAAATGCATTTTGTTGTTATTTAATTTCTGTTCATTTTCTCTTCCTGAAATAAGGTTTTAAAAATGTGTTAAAAAAAAAAAGAATTAAGCAAATACTTCAAAAATCTCTAAGCGCCAAGCAGCAAGTATTTGTGATGTTTTAAACTTTTGGATATTTTAGTCACTCAGAACAATACAGAATGC
>JAKGGE010000522.1:0-12283 GCA_023748175.1 Hoolock leuconedys
AGTGCTGGTTTTGTAATAGGCAATGATTTGAGGTTAATATCAGAATGTAAGCAGCACTGTGACTGCCTAGATACAAACCTTGGCTCCTTCATTACTAGCCGTGTGACATTAATTAAGTTACTTACCTTTTCTGTAAACTGTCAAGATACTAATGTCATTTATTTCAGAGATTTGTTTCTACGTTTAAATGAGTTAATATTTGTTAAGGTGTTAGAAATGTGCCAGGCACACAGTGAACGCCATTCAAGTGTTTGATAAATAAAGTAGGTCACATTAGCCTCTGGTCTCCAAACATGGACAGAATTGATGTGCTTTCTTCTCTTCCATGATCATTTCTAATTTAGAAAACAAAACATAGCAAAACTAACAAATATTCCAAAATGAATGAACATACTGCATTAATCCCAAGGTTTCCAGTTTCTCCATCAAGTTCTGCTCCACCATTGTTCTTAGTCCCTTAATGAGGGAGGAGTTACTCTTCAAAGCTTTCCTTAAATGCATTTTGTTGTTATTTAATTTCTGTTCATTTTCTCTTCCTGAAATAAGGTTTTAAAAATGTGTTAAAAAAAAAAAAGAATTAAGCAAATACTTCAAAAATCTCTAAGCGCAGCTTTTAAGCAGCAAGTAAGTATTTGTGATGTTTTAAACTTTTTGGATATTTTAGTCACTCAGAACAATACAGAATGCTTAAGTTACGTAGCTTTTAAAACTATTTTATGTCTGCTTCAAAACTTCAGTATTTTTAAAGACTGGATCACTTAATCAGATGACAACTACAGATATATATGTATCCATAGAAGCATGATGAAAAAAATTTATTTAGGGTTTAATGTTTATCACTAGAATTATATCACTATTTCCTGAAAATTCATCTCAAACTCACTCAGTTAGAATTTATGTATCATCTTATGAAGAAAAAGCCCAATTTACTTTAAATAATTAAAGTTTTGGCCAGGCTTATTGGCTCACACCTGTAATCCCAGCACTTTTGGAGCTAGGGTGAGTGGATCACTTGGACCCAGGAGTTTGAGATTAGCCTGAGCAACATAGCGAGATCCCGCTTCAATTTATTTTAAATATAAGAAAAATTTTTCAAAGTTTTTTAGTTTACTAGAAGCTAAGTATATATAAAATTTCAACATGTGAAAATCATTATCCCCTTCAAAATATTTACCAAAACGAAAAAGGATAACAAAGGTCTTAGCAAAAGTGTATTTTGTTTAAAACAACCTATAATTAAAAACAAAGAAACCAAAAACAACAGGACATACTCTCTTCACTTCCATCCCTATCCCATTTTTATTCCCCACTAAAAAAAAAGTCAAGTTCAAAAGAGTTTGGAGAAGAATGTTGGCATAACCTTTAAAAATCTGAGTTCTTATGTACAAAGGAACTAAAGACTTCATTAAAGAGATGTGACGTTTGGCAGTTCAGACCATTACTGACTGTCCAAGGCCTGATCTGGGAGAAATGTGACAACTATACTACCATTTTGGAGTCTAATCTCCTAACAGGGGCATTTTGCCCACCAAAGGATGGCATCAGATGCCATTTCCTAGGTGTAGGGCTCCAGGCTGCCCGAGAGACTCTCCTTCTGCTGCTGCCTCACCCATCTCAGCAGATGGGATTCTTAATACCCATACTACTTGGATGTTCAGGAGATCTTGAACAAAATGCCTTTTTGCTTAAGATGTTTTCTAAACACCAGTTTGATTCCCACATTAAAAAGTATTTCTATTAAATAGATGGTTTTATTGAAAGCAAAATTAGTCAAATTACTTTTTTGTACATTAAATAGAAGAACAAATCCTGCACAAAAATACTATTCTATGTTTTGCTATTGCAGCTTGCTAAGCTGAAGTGATAAAACTGCATATAATTATATATATTAAAACTCAGAACTAATTTTAAATCTTATATTATCAGCAATCATGCTGCTGTTTAACCACCAATGTTTGCAAATATTCTGAAACCACCAAAAAAGCACTTCTATGAACAATCCATCAAAATCATAGCTGCAGCCACTATGTCACTGGCTTTGGCTTCTAGGTGGCCATCAAGTGTGCAACTGCTAGGGCCAAAAAATAAAAGAGGCACCGAGAGAGCCTGGAAGTCTTGGTGCTACCATTGAAATAGACATACCCCTACCCCAATTATGTGAAGACTCTTTTTGGCCAATATCTCAGATAGCGAAGGATGTACACAGAAGCGTTGCCTAAAAAGAGGCTCTGGGCCCTGTTCCTCTGGGACTTGGGGCCACATATAGGGAAAAGTGATGCCTGGAATGACTTGGCTGCAGTTAGAAGAGCATTTGCGTTAGTTGTTGCATTCATTTGCCACGATGTGTCTGTGATCACCCTCAGCTCTGATGACAGGTTCATTTTGATGACTGAGTTTCCTCAAACTACTGCAGATTACGCATTCCCTCTGTCCTCAAATTCACCTTATATACTGGTGTTTGCTTTGGGAAACCATTTATGAATAATTAGGGCACCCTTGGTAAAGATTCTTACAAGGGTGGGGCTGGCCAATGGAAGCAAGAGAAAAGAATGTAGAGTAGGCAGGGAAAAATAAAGTTTTTATGTAGAAGTGGAATTAATCACTTGAAAATCAACCACAGCTGAAGATTTTAGTTAAAGCACATATTGCTCACCAAGACCAAGACAAAACTTTCTAAAGACTAGCATTTCCTTCAAACACAAATTTTCAAACACAAGCAAGCAGATGCCCAGGCTAATGCACAACAGTCCATACATGGGATCAGTTTTATCAGACATACAACATCCCATTTATGGTAAACAAATAATTGTAGCAGGAAGCAAATGATTTTTAAAAATCCTTGAATTTCTGAGTTGGAAGGGACTTTATCTACCACCTAGTAATGACAGATTTTTCACATGAGGATACTAGAAACAGCAGTAACTTCCCCAAAGGCCATCCAGATGGTCCTGTAAAGGCCACATCAGCTTCCCTTTCTCCATTTGCTCTCTGCACTAAACTATGGACAGTAGAAAACCTAGATGTTGTCACTAATTAAACTCAACAACCTGAAGCAGGCTGTTAATCCCCCCTATGTTTTCTTTCTGGAAAATAAAATGCCCTCTAAGATCCCTTCTGGCCCTCACATTCTAGCATCTATAAAACAGCAAGATCAAGTATGCCTCTGCTCAAAAAGCAGGTACACAGAAATATGCGTGTGTGAGTTACTTCTTAGTAAAAGCCACAGTGTTTTCGCAAACCACTGCCGAAATTGAGCTTCTCAGGCACTTATCTGCAAAATGTTAGCACAAGCTGAGGAATTTATTGATGGCAATTAATCTGCTGCCAGTATGTTAACTCCACAGAGGTGCTAGAAGGAGGCAGTCACTGGTTTCTGCAGCGGTGCACGTGGGCCCTGGGGTGTTTTCTATGGTCCTCAGCACTCTTCCGTCTACCACCAGAGCTGAACACATGGAGAATGACAAGAGTTATTTTCTTTTCCAGTCCAGCCCCCTAAATGTGGCAGCAACCAATGGTGGTGTTTGCTGTCAGTGATTCCAAACTACCATCTTACATTGACTGGAAGAACTCTAAAAGCACAGGCAGAGGGATGCAGTGAGTGAAATCTGGAACTGGAAGTTACAAGACCACTAGTTTTTTCTAGTTTTGAAGGTACATGACCTTTTCTACGAACCTCTGACATGTTTCACAGATTCTTCAAAGAATATGGGATTTTATGTCTTGGACATCAGTAAATGATATGTATGTAGCAGAGCGTTTACGTTACTTGCAAGCAAAATGATGTGTCATTATTCAGAACTCAAATAGGGTAAGATTTGTTCATCCCGTTTCTGGAAAACCAATAGGGATGGTTGAAAATCACTTAAAGACAATATTTTTTAAGCACTATTTCCCTTCAACCTATAGACTCCAAACTCAATTACCTACATAAAGCAAAGAGGCAATGTGGGGCAAAGAGTTGAGGGGATTATGGCAAACCGAGGTTAATGCATAGCCGAAGGCGCATGGCGGCTCAGCCCTGCTAAATGTTGCTAAGTAGACCATGCGCCCAGGGTTTCCAGGGTATTGTAGTGTGGCACAAAGCAAATAATTTTAAAAAAACAACAACCAGAATTTCTGAGTTGGAAGGGACTTTATCTACCACCTAGTAATGACAGATTTTTCACATGGGGATACTAGAAGTAACCGGTAACTTCCCACCAGATGGTCCTGTAAAGACCACATCAGCTTCCCTTTCTCCATTTGCTCTCTGCACTAAACTATGGACGGTAGAAAACCTAGATGTTGTCACTAATTAAACTCAACAACCTGAAGCAGGCTGTTAATCCCCTATGTTTTCTTTCTGGAAAATAAAATGCCCTCTAAGATCCCTTCTGGCCCCTCACATTCTAGCATCTATAAAACAGCAAGATCAAGTATGCCTCTGCTCCAAAAAGCAGATTTACAGAAATATCTCGTGTGTGGAGGTTGCCCCTAACTTAGTAAAAACCACAGTGTTTTATGAAGCCACTGCGAGTGAGCTTCTCAGGCACTTATCTGCAAAATGTTAGCACAAGCTAAGGAATTTATTGATGGCAATTAATCTGCTGCCAGTATGTTAACTCCACAGAGGTGCTAGAAGGAGGCAGTCACTGGTTTCTGCAGCGGTGCACGTGGGCCTAGGGTGTTTTCTATGGTCCTCAGCACTCTTCCGTCTACAGAGCTGAACACATGGAGAATGACAAAGAGTTATTTTCTTTTCCAGTCCAGCCCCTAAATGTGGCAGCAACCAATGGTGGTGTTTGCTGTCAGTGATTCCAAACTACCATCTTACGTGACTGGAAGAACTCTAAAAGCACAGGCAGAGGGATGCAGTGAGTGAAATCTGGAACTGGAAGTTACAAGACCACTAGTTTTTTCTAGTTTTGAAGGTGCATGACCTTTTCTCTGAACCTCCTGACATGTTTCACAGATTCTTCAAAGAATATGGGATTTTATGTCTTGGACATCAGTAAATGATATGTATGGCAGAAGCATGTTACTTGCAAGCAAAATGATGTGTCATTATTCAGAACTCAAATAGGGTAAGATTTGTTCATCCCGTTTCTGGAAAACCAATAGGGATGGTTGAAAATCGCAAAAGTAAACTGGCCGCAAAACTTCTATTTCCCTTCAACCTATAGGGCTCCAGAAACTCAATTACCTACATAAAGCAAAGAGAGGCAATGTGGGCAGAGTTGGGGGATTATAGCAAACCAGAAGGTTGCTTTACTTAACCCGGCGATGGCTGAAGCTTCCAGCCCTACTAAATGTTGCTAAGTAGACCATGCGCCTAGGGTTTCCAGGGTATTGTAGTGTGGCACAAAGCAAATAATTTTAAAAAAACAACAACCAGAATTTCTGAGTTGGAAGGGACTTTATCACCTAGTGATAGATAATTAAATTGTGTAGATTGCAGTACAATTAAATATTGGCAACCTATTGTAAAATAGTTGCCAATAGTGCAGCTCGATCAAGTCGGCGTCTGTGGAATCGATTCAGCCTGCAGGATCTCGTTTAATGCCTGGGCTGTGGTGGTCTTTAAGGTGCTGGAAGTGTCTGGGAATGACCCCCTCCAGCAATTTATTTGTTTAGCAATGGAACAAGGCTGAGGACCTCCTAAGAAGGTGACAATATCTTTTAAAGTTATGCTCATCAGAGTACCCCAAAATTTCCCTCAACAAGTTTTTATGGCTTTATGTAATTTAATGTACCTATAGTCACTCTTGTTTCTGAAAGAAGCAGGTTTCTAAACATTGGAACAGCAATTACAAAGAAATAAGGAGGAAATCAAGCAACTAAAACCAAACTCTTCAAAATCAGTGCCAAATATGAACAACTATTGGGACAGGAAGACATGCAATCCTAAACTAAATGGTCTGTCTAAAATATACAATGTCAAGACAAATTACAAAGTTACATGGAAGCAAAATAAACAAACCCCATAAAAATATCAAAAAGTTGCTGATCACTAGCATTGCAAGATAAGACTTGAAAGTGTATATCATATAGGTATTATGAACATGCCTGATGTAGTCAATTCTCAATTTGTAGCCTTATAAAAATAAAATGGTAAATGTCTAGAGAACAAGGGAAGAGTTATAATAAATACTGAATTTATGTATTAGGATATATATCATTTGACTTCTCTTCCTGACAACAATGACAAAACCAGATCCCATATAAGTATTGACAATTTGCTTTCTCCTAAAAGAAGTGATATATGGTGAATTATTATTATTAATAGGAAAAAATTATGATAGATTGATTCAAATATAATTGTTTTCAAAATCTACAAATCTAACATTAGAAAATGTTCCTCATAATTAAAACTTTCTTCATAAACTTTAAAAACTAATTGACAGAATTTTTAGGACTATCAAATGAAATGAGTAAGCAGTAGTAATTATCTCCCAACACCTGTAACAGCTTCCAAATTCCACCATAAAGATACTGTTTTGCACATAAATATTCCACATTCAGAACTTAGATATTATGCTTTTCTTGCTATTAAAAATAATTTGGGAATAAGCACTTCACCAATTCATTTCAGATTAAGGGTGTGATAAATCACCACTATGATACAAATCTTTTCAGATCTTCTGGTACACAAGTGTGTGTCTATATATCATCTCATCAGAAAAATCTGCATTAAAATAAAGACACATTTTTTTTCAAGTTCCCTGACACAGAAAATTTATTATCTGCTTGCATAAGAATACCATAAAGCAGGGGAAAACAGAACAGAATATTAGGGGAATAGGATAACAGGATACTCCATGTGGGTTGAAAGTAAAATCCAAATCTAAATGTCTTTCCTAATTTTGATGTAGTGGAATAAAAACCACTGGCTCATATTTTCCAGGCCTAGATTTTGGCATATAAATATAATCTGTGCAGGTAAACCTGATCAAGCCCTTTGTTACCTTTTTCTTCCTCTGAAAGTTCTTCTATTGGTTCCAGTATGTGCTGACGCAGAACGCTTCTGTTCTATTAACAAGGAAAAATAAGAAGAGTACAAACAGGACAATGGCAAAGTAACATTAGTTTCCTTTCAAATGATTTTGAAATATAATTCCATGGTATTTTAGTCATGCCTGAATAGCAAGAATTTACTGAGGAAAAAACGTTGAGGCAATCAGTCATAGATGGTCACCTTTTCATCAGATCTTCAATTTCTATGTACTTTCCATTAACTACACTCTACAGAAATTATAGTTTTAAATAATTAAGTTAAAGTTTCTCATTCATCAACCTAGTACGCGATAGCCTTTTAAGACACAAGGCACAACTGCAAAAGATCTTCATTACTTATAAAGTATTTCGATCAAGTGGCTAAACAGAAAATTAATGAAAATATTTCAACTACAAAAAAATAAAAAATTCCCAAGGTCCTGGGATTCCCACTTGCTCCTGGTGATAACCCCATGGTTTTCAAGTGGTAAGACCAAGAAGATAAAAGGGGAACGACAGGAGAGAGGTCAGCAGCAAGACTGAGAGCCATTCTTCGACACCTGCATGGATGTGCATTTCAAGACCTAGTTCCGGGGCTGGAGAATGCCCTGGCCCCACAGCTGGGCAGATGAGGAAGGACTCTTCCCAATCTCACCCCAGAACGGCAACCACACTCACGGGAGTTGAGGTCTTTGGGTGACTATTCCCAGAGAAATGTCATATGCATACACAAGGAAGCCTGCCAGCAGCAGGTATAAAACCAAGCCCTATCCTACCAACTGAAGGAAATTTCCTTCATGGGGAAGGTCAGGTTTTAGGTGAAGGTTTAATGATGGTGGTCAGGCATTAGATATGGGATGAAATGCAACCAGCAAAGTTGGTGCATGGTTCACTCACCTTCAGCTTGGAGACTGATATAGTGCACTTCCCCCCACCAGCTCTCCACTTTTACCTCCAAGGGGGAGGTCATTTCATTCTACCACCAGACCTGGGAGTGGGTGATGGGCCAGGGTAAAAATGGCCATCAGTTACCGAGTGCTCACCAGGTGGTCGGGCAGGGATCCACATGTGTGGTATCTCAGATTTAATGCTTCCTACTTTAAAGGGTCTGGTTTTTTATTCATTAAAGTATTTCTAGTACTCTATTTCAGATAGATAAAAGAGAGAGAGAATGATAGATAAGAGACAGATAGATAGATAGATAGACAGACAGACAGACAGGCTTAGGTATATATAAATAGGTTCTTACAGCTAAGCCAGCAACCTAGTCAATGTATGTAACATTGGCTGCATGGGAGAAACACGTCTTAAACTACTTTCAAGTTAACTTCTGGAATACAGCCTATGACTGAGTAAAATCACCTAAATGCTGAAGTGTGGACATAGCCATGAAGAAGCATTTAAGTCCAGCAGGTACCACAACTGCTGACCACCAAAAATGTGCTTTTCGAATTTGCTATAGAGCATCAAGATTTTAAAAAAATTATACAAATTTTTTTATATATTACTAGTTTTATATATTACTATATATATAGTAATATATAATATATATTAGTATATTAGTAATATATTAGTAATATATATACTATATATTATATATTACTATATTTTTTATATATTACTAGTTGGAACTGCTGAAAACAGAGATTTAAGGAGGATAACTAATTTCAGATTTTAAAAAGTCACACCATTTGTATTTTATTGTACTTGTGATCAAAATAAGGTCATGAGGAAACTTTTAATAAAATTTTCATGAAATCATCTCACACATATTTATTATTTTATAACAGGGATACTCCTATGACTTATTTCTCTAGAGTCAGGATAAACTGCCAGGTTCTAATGTGTTTCCCTCTGTGTACAGAGGAAGAGTTCTGGTAGAAGGGGAGATTCCTGAACGTGGCTCCCATAACAAGGGCTGGGGAAGTGAAGCTGGCCAAACCCCAGCTCCCAAAACAAGCAGGCTGATGTCCCACATCAGGAGGGAAGGACCTGCCCTGCTTGTGCTTTGTAAGCCACCAGTCCAGCCTTCAAACATCCCAGATCCTGTCCTGAGCTGAGATCCAGGGTAGAGTCAAAACAAGGTCTGAGTCTCCCATGAACTTGTTGGAGGCTTTCAAAAAATCCTTCTCAGTTTCCTGCCATTGTCTACAGAAGAAAGGATCTTGGTCCTCTAACTAGCCTGCCCTTTTGCCCCTGGCTGACTTCAGCTGGACTTCATCACCTTGAAGCTAACACTGGCCAGAGCTTACTCAGTGGCTTGTGCCTTGCTGGACCATCACAATGGCCACTGCGGTAGCCACAGCTGTTCTCCGCACTTGGCAGGCAAAGCCCCTGAGCCCACGGCTTAGGGGTGGGCTGTGAATCCGGACTGCCTGCTTCCAAAATCTGGGGACTTGCGCACAAAGCGATGATGCCTGCCCACTGGCACTCACTGGGCTTGTCTTCCTGGCTTCTCCAAATGCCACCGCTGTCCACCCATTATCAGAGTTCACTGTGCTCTGACTTTCCTTGGTCCTGGCCCTGGTCCCCAATCACCTGCTCAGCCTTTCTGCCAACTCTACCAAACCGCTGGTCTGTCCACTCCTTCTCCAGTCTCGTTACCACAACACAGACTCCTGGGGAGGAATCTCAAATGCGGGATCACCCACACCCACACCCACAACTGGTCTCCCCATCTCAGATTCTTTGGAGATGCTCTGGTCAGGCCAAGCCTCCCATAGCCCAGTTCTCCAATTCTGCATGCCCAGCCTCAAGAACACTCAGCGGCTACACACTGCCCCAAGAACAACCCTGGAAAGCTGCAGCCTGGCACTCAACAGCTGCCATGAACGCCCTCAACCAACCTCACTTCCCTCACATCTCCTCTTCTTCTCTATGCATGGCCAAGTAATTACTCTGCACTGCTAATTCACATCCAGTGCTCTCCTGCCACCTTTTCCTTCTTACTGTTTGCTTTGCCTAGGATGCCATCCCAACATATTCACCTCCTACTCGGCTCAAATGGCCAAATGTCAGCTATGCCAGAAAGTCTTCCCAGAGTCTCCCAAATGGAGAAAATCTCTCCCCTGCCTGGATACCCATTTCATTTCTCAGTGGCTCTCACCTTGCACCATAATTATAAGCATGTGGTCTCCTTTATAAGCTGTAAGTTCCTTGGGGACAGGCTTCGTTTCTGATTCATTTCTGTATCTGTCATGCCAGCCTTGGCCTTACACTCAGGAGTGGCCCACAGTTGTCATTACCCAGTGGTCAGTGAAGGAAGGAAGGCAGGAGTGGCGTAACACCGCTGGAGAAACAGATAACTACACGTGGCATGTTAACTCCTGTCAAAGACATGTTCACTGAAGACTCTCCTGAGCTTTTCCAGGATATATGTCTAGGAGATCCTGTTGGCATATCCAAACATTTCCCCTTGCGACTGCACGTAAGCATGGTCACCTGACAGGGATCAGGCCCATTCTCCTTAGAGGGTGGAATCCCACTGAACTGAGACCTCCCCTTCTCTCAACAAGTCCCACTCTTGCAACACCATTTTAAAGGCCAGTGGTAAAACTAGAGGGGAAGTCATCTCTTCTTCCATCAAGAGACACAATACACCAGAAGTCTGGAGCACACCACCTGTCTGTATTGGACAATAAACTATTGCTTGTGGTAAGTTTCAGTATTTCAAGATGTAGAGTACTTGCTTTGAGAGCAAAACATAATAATAATTGTAAAGTCTAATAAAAATGTTTCTAAGTGGGAGCAGTGGCTCACACCTGTGGTCCTAGCACTTTGGAAGGCTGAGGTGGGAGGATCACCTGAGTCCAGGTGTTTGAAACCAGCCTGGGCAACATAATGAAATGCCGTCTATACAATAAATTTAAAATTAGTCAGGTATGGTGGTGCACCTCTGCAGTCTCAACTACATGGGAGGATCACTTGAGCCCAGAAGGTTGAGGCTGCAGTGAGCTATGATCATATCACCACATTCCAGCCTGGGCAACAGAGAAATGCCCAGTCTCAAAAAAAAAAAAAAAAAAAAAAAGTTTCCAGTTTTTGTGGTCCTCATTGTAGCTACATACAAGTAAAGTCATGTATACATAAGCCCCTCACAATTTAGAGATGAAATTAAAGGAGGGCTTTACATGTAGGTAGAACCTAGCAGGTGCCCATAGACTTCGGGAAAAGTGGTTATTTTGCATCCTCACTGCACTCATCGCTCTAAAAGTGGGCCACATTATCAGGCCAGGCAACCTAAGCAATTGGTGTATGGGTCAGTTTGACATCAACAAAGTATACTTTATTTTCGGGGCATCCTAATACCACCATTTAAGTCACAGCTCCATGAGCAAGAGCAAAGTGGTCTCCAGTGGTGAAAATACTACAAAATTTGAGTTTTGTCCAGAAAAAAACGCATACTAGGGGATGGGAATCAAGCATGATTGTTTATCTTCTCCAGAACCCGGGTTTCATCCTATCAACTGCCTTAGAATCAGAACCTACTGCCTGTACTGTTTAGCTTGTGTAGCAGAGTTGAAAGCAGGGAGCCACAAGGGTTCCCATTTTACCTAGATCCTCTCAGGACAGAAACTCTGGCAATGTTGGCTCCTAGCAGCTCACAGTGGAGTCCCTTCCAGGCTGCTTTAGCTCACCCTCTCCTTGGGGCAGCTCCCATCAGAAGAAAAATCAGTGTGAGGGGCAGGGGCCCACCTGCCTCAGTGGAGGACAAGCTGGAGCACTCATCCCAGCTCTGCAGCTCTGAAGCAGGGCCAGCTGAGGCCTCCACTGCGGCTGCGTCTGGGTTCAACGTCCCCTTTGCCCAACACAGGTGCTGTCCGAGGGCACCCCCGCCTCCCACCTGTAAACTTCTGCATCAGTCTGTTTCCAGGGACCACCTACAATGGTAAGAAATCGCGAGATTTTTTCTACATGGTAAAGAACCTCATCAAGCTTTGAGATGGAACAAGGACAGAGAGTGAACAGGCGAATAAACATTACGCGAATCCATGACTAATTCCTGGCGTCGGCGCTGGCCTTCGGGTGCGCGCCCGCCCACTTCCGGGGTCGCGCCAGGTCAGGTCAGAGTCGGCTGGAAGAGTTCCCGCGTTCTCTCTGGCGGCGCGACACCGGCCTGTGTGGACCGCCGGCCGCCCTTCGGGATCCGGTCTGCGGAGCGGAGAGGGGCGGTGTGGACCTACGGGCGGGGAGAAGGGGTGGCGGGGAGGGTACCTGGGTGCGGTAATGCGGCGACGGGAGGGAGCAGCGATGTGGAAGAAGCGCCCGGCCTGGGGCGTGGAGGGACACTTGGGGAACAGGTGTCTTCTGG
>JAKGGE010001190.1:0-10999 GCA_023748175.1 Hoolock leuconedys
GCCTTCGGGTGCGCGCCCGCCCACTTCCGGGGTCGCGCCAGGTCAGGTCAGAGTCGGCTGGAAGAGTTCCCGCGTTCTCTCTGGCGGCGCGACACCGGCCTGTGTGGACCGCCGGCCGCCCTTCGGGATCCGGTCTGCGGAGCGGAGAGGGGCGGTGTGGACCTACGGGCGGGGAGAAGGGGTGGCGGGGAGGGTACCTGGGTGCGGTAATGCGGCGACGGGAGGGAGCAGCGATGTGGAAGAAGCGCCCGGCCTGGGGCGTGGAGGGACACTTGGGGAACAGGTGTCTTCTGGGGTCTCCATCGAACTGAAACGTAGCCCTTGAGCACCGCATACACTTAAAGCTTTTACTCTTTTCGGGGAGGATTCCTGGAAGCGTATGTGATTTTGTGACTATATGGTGTGAAGATTGTCGGTAACAGGCCCTGGATTGCTTAAACTCTGACTTGCCAGTGACAAAACCCAGTGCAAACTGGCCTAATATATTAATAGTAATATACAGGTCCCTCCCGGGCGGGCACTGACGTAAGTGCTTTACTTGTGTCTTCTCATTTCATCACTCCAACAACCCAAAAGAGCTAGCAGCGTCATTCCCATTTTACAAATGAGAACACAGGTTCAGAGGTGGAGCGACTCACGTTGTAAGCGATGGAGCTGGGATTTGAAAACACACTGTATCCCACTTGGCAGAAAACTGAGTTGGGATGGAGAAAGGGAGAAAAAGAAAGATGTCTGGGCCAGGCTGGTTCATACCTGTAATCCCAGCACTTTGGGGAGGCGAGGCGGGCAGTCACTTGAGGTCAGGAGTTTGAGACAAGCCTAGCCAAGATGGGTGAAACCCATCTCTCTAGTAAAAATACAAATTAGCCAGGGTGGTGGCACATTCCTGTAATCCCAGCTACTCGGGAGGTAGAGGCAGGAGAGCCAAGCGAACCGGGAGGCAGAGGTTGCAGTGAGCCGAGATAGATTACCACTGTGCCACTAAGCACCAGCCTAGACGACAAGAGCAAAACTCCCCTTCTTGAGGAAAAAAAAAAAAAAGAGGCACATCTGATGAAGGCTAGATACCTGCGACACTTTGAGCTAAAACAATGTCACCCTGGTTGGACCTAGGGACCTATTCCTGCACTCCCAGTTCTCTCTCATTTCTGGGGTTGCAGACAGGCTTTTCCTGGGCCTCATGTCTGGGGAAGCCCCACATAGGCCAGCTCCGTGGAAGAAAACGCCCCCGGAAGCCTCTTGTTCACCCTGGATGGCTCTGCGGAGTCCTGTGTCTGACCTTGACTTTAGCTTGGGCCTGAGGGACTGGCATTTGTGGACTTCGTCTGGGGGATGTGGGCAGAGCCCCCGTCCAGCATAAGGGATCAGCCAGGCACAGGGGATGGCTCCCTCAGGAGAGAAGATCAGGGTGCTATTAGCAGAAGGAGGGGTGGTGGGCCAGGCAGCAGCTCCGCGCCTGTAATCCAACACTTTGGAGGCCAAGACAGGAGGATCATGAGGGGTCAGGTCGAGACCATCCTGGCTAACAGCGGGTGAAACCCGTCTCTACTAAAAATACAAAAAAATTGGCGGGTGTGTGGTGGCCGGGAAGCTGTAGTCCCAGCTACTCAGGAGGCTGAGGCAGGAAGAATAGGGTGAATGCAGGAGGTGGAGCTTACAGTGAGAGCTGAAGTCGTGCCAATTTTTACTTTCAACCTGGGCGACAGAGTGAAGATTCTGTCTCCGAAAAAAAAAAAAGAAAAAGGATAGGAGGATGAGTGGTGCTGGGTACTGGAGAAACAGTCTAGAGGGAGCAGGGAGCCCTGGGTTCTGTCCTACCTGTGACACCTGTAGCCATTTATACCCTCTTGCTTTAGTTTCCACATTAAAAGGAGCATTGAAAAAAATGAAAAGAGGCATTGAATTAGGAGCTTTCTGTGGCCTTGCAGTTTTCATGTGTGGTGACAAGTTCAATACAGTTTTCTGAATTCAGGGGCTGGGGACCCATGTCCTCCTACCGAGTTCTTTTTGAGAGGGGGTCTCACTCTATGCATGAGCTGCAGTGCAGTGGGTGAGATCTCAGCTCACTGCAACCTCCCACCTCCCAGGTTCAAGCCATTCTCCTTTCTCAGCCTCTAGGTAGCTGGGACTACAGGTGTGTACCACCATGCCAGGCAGGTACACATTTTGGTAGAGACAGGATCCTCATCATGTTGTGAGCCGGTCTCGAACTCCCTGACCTCAGGTGATCCACCCACCTCAGCCTCCCAAAAGAATGCACAGGATTATGGTGAGCCAACGTACCCGACCAGAAGGTTTGCATTCTGCAGGTGGATCAACCTTTTCACTGAATACACAATTTACATGTAGAGTGGGTAGAGGAATAGTCACATATACCTTACTCACACTGTCACAGCTCAGTGAATCTGCATTTTTGTATAAACAATAGGGGCAGAGGAAGAAATCGCAACCATTTGTCTTCAGTGGCGGAGGGATGACTTTCTACATTGTACCTGTGAGATAAACTATCAATTTACATGGGAAAATTCATCAAGAACTGTTTTAGAGACAAGATCTTGAGGCCCAAAGGGATTTACTTATGGAGAAGTAGTATTGAGGGGGTATGTAGCTGTTTTTGAACTTTTCTAGCTTCCATCTTGTTGAAAAGTAAAATGGAGGAGCAGGTTTGTCTGATGCGACCCTCAGCTTGACTTTTCTCTTTGGCTTAGTGATCTTGGGGTCCCGAGGTTTTATTTTCCTTTCACAGTAGGATACATTGATCAGGTCAGTGCTACAGTACAAGGGGTCAGGGTGTTTGAACCTGAGCAACTGCATGTTGAACAGGGGGCTGGGTAAAATGAGGGCTGAGAACTGCTGGGCTCCATCCCCCAGGGAGGCCTGGGCATTCTTAGTCACAGGATGAGATAGGAGGTCAGCAGGTTTGGTATCACAAGATACAGGTCACAAAGCCTACTTGATGGAGAGGTCACGGTAAAGAAGCCAGCCAAAACCACAATAGTGATGGAAGTGACCTCTGGTTTGTTCTCACCGCTCATTATAAGCTAATTATAATACATTGGCATGCTAAGAGACACTCCTACCGGTGCCATGACGGTTTGTAGATGCCATGGCAACGTCAGAGAGACCACCTATATGGTCTGAAAGGAAACCTTAGTTCAGGAATTTGCCCTCCATTTCCTGGAAAACTCATGAGTAAATCACCCCTTGTTTAGCATAGAACCAGAGTAACTATAAGTATACTCGGTCCGGCAGCTCATGCTACAGTTGCTCTGGCTTCAGTAAGGTGGTCATTCTTTTATTCCTTTACTTTTCTTTTTATTTTTATTTATTATTGTTATTTGTTGAGATGGGTCTCTGTCCTTGAGCTGGAGTGCAGTGTACGGTCTTGTCACTACACCTCCGCCTCCTGGAGTTCAAGTGATTCTCCTGCCTCAGCCTCCCTGAGTGCTGAGTTACAGGCACATGCCATGTCCCAGCTAGTTTTTATATTTTTTAGTAGAGATGAGGTTTCACCATGTTGGCCAGGCTGGCCTCGAACTCCTGACCTCAGGTGATCTGCTCACCTCAGCCTCCCAAAGTGTTGGGATTACAGGCGTGAGCCACCGCGCCTGGTCTGGGTAGTCTTTTATTCCTTTACTTTTTTATTATTATTATTTTTGAGATAGAGTCTTGCTCTGTTGCCTAGACTGGAGTGCAGTGGCACTATCTCCGGCTCACTGCAACCTCCACCTCAGTTCAAGCAATTCTCCTGCCTCCCAGCCTCCCGGGGAGCTGGGGTTACAGGTGCACGCCACCACCAGCTAATTTTGTATTTTAGTAGAGACGGGGTTTCACCATGTTGGCCAAGGATGTTCTTGAACTCTTGACCTCCAAATTAGTCCGCCCACCTTAGCCCTCAAAGTGCTGGGATTACAGGCGTAGAGCGCACCCAGCCTATTCGTTTACTTTCTTAATAAGCTTGCTTTCACTTTATGGACTTGCCCCAAACTCTTTGGCCAATAGTTCCAAGAACCCTCTCTTGGGGTCTGGATCAGAGCCCCTTTGCATTATAACAGGATCAGGGTAGACAAGGAAAGTCCCGCGTCCTAACTCAGCAAAACTACCTCAGCAAACAAGATAAAACTTTACTGTCTCCTTGCTAGTAGAGTCCCTAATGTTTATTGTCCCAGTGAGCATCCATATGGTCTCTGTATTTACCAGTGACTGGAAGCTTGCTTTGTACATTACTCTACATGACACCACATGACTGCCCTGACAGTAATTTGAGGGAGCTTCTGATGATGGTAAACTTGCACAGTATGTTGAAACCAACCTACAATCTATTATTTACGCCTGTATGTTTCACAAGGAACATGTGTCTGTATATTTGGAGCTCAAGTATAATTTGTCAAACCAATTATACGTTACCTAAAATAATAATGTGAGCTGTGAACATAACTAATTTACACAAATATGAGTTCCATTTCATGTAATTAACCTATTCCAGTGTGATGTTTCTCACCCCAACTTTGTCAGCTCTCTTTCCAGCACAGAAACAGAGTTCCACTAACCATCGCCAAAGGCAGGACCTGTGAACAGCTGAAGCACCTCCTGGTCTCTGCTCTGCTGAGCCTTCCATAGCAAATCCCAGGCAGACAGGGGTCCTGAGTTGATGGCACCCTGGGCAGCAGGTGTGACCTTCCCACAACATTCTCTTATGCCTCTCTGAAAGCCAGTAATCTCCCGGGATGGTGGCTCATGCCTGTAACGTCAGAGTTTTGGAAAGCGGAGATGGGAGGATCACTTCAGGTCAGGAGTTTGAGACCAGCCTGGGCATCAAAGTGAGCCCCTATCTCTACAAAACATTTTTTTAATTAGCCAGGTGTGGTAGTGCATGCCTATAGTCCCAGTTACTAGGGAGGCTGAGGCAAGAGGATCGCTTAAGCCCAGGAGGTTGAAGCTGCAGCGAGCTGTGATTGCACCACTGCACTGCAGCCTAGGCGATAGAGCAAGACCCTGTCTCAAAAGAAAAAAGCGCCCGAGAGTAGCGGTAGCTTCTCCCTGTAATCCCAACTTTGGAGGCCGAGGCTGGCGGATCCACTTTGAGGTCAGGAGATTGAGACCATCCCTGGCTAACACGGTGAAACCCTGTCTCTACAAGGCGGGCCTTGATTGGCTCAGCAACGTAATCCCAGCACTTTGGGAGGCGAGGCCGGGTGGAGTCCCGCGAGGTCGGGAGATGAGACCATGGTGAAACCCTGTCTCTACTAAAGGTACAAAAAATTAGCCCGAGGCGTGGTGGCGAGGCGCCTGAGTCCGAGCTACCGAGCTGAGCAGGAGTAGGCGTGAACCTGAGAGGTGGAGGCACACAGTGAGCGAATCTCCAGCCACTGCACTCCAGCCTGGGTGACAGGCAGGGCTTCTGTCTCAAAAAAGAAACCCCTGTCTCTACTAAAAATAAAAAAAATCAGCTGGTGGTGGCACCGCGCCTGTAGTCCCAACTACTCAGTAGGGCAAGACAGGAGAATGGCTTGAACCCGGAAGCAGGGTTGCAGTGAGCGAGAGATCCGCCCACTGCACTCCAACTTGGGAGACAAGTGAGACTTCGGTCTCAAAAAAGAAGAAAAACAAAACAAATGGTCAATAAACTTACGAAAAAAGTGCCCAACTACAGCTATAAGCAGGAAAATACAAATTAAACCCACAATAGGTTTACCTACCCGACAGGCTAAAGAGAGTAGAAGTGCGAGCTGGGTACCCATCCCACTGGGAAATAGTGACATGGCCTCATAGAGCTGAAGCTAAGGGCTGTGCTGTGGCCCAACAGTGATTTAGGTGCTCACGTTACCTGCCTGGCACTCTATGTAACAAGCGGCCCCAAGGTGTTCATCTGTACTGGAATGCATGAAGTCAGTGTGATGAGTCACATTGGGTTGCAAAGGACTTACGGTTTGGCCATTAAAAGTAATGACAGGTGGAGTGCGATGGCTCCCACACACCAGTTATCCCAACACTTTGGGAGGCTGAGGTGGAGCGAGATCACTTGAGGTCAGGAGTTTGAAAGGACAGCCTGGGCAAAATGGCAAATCCCTGTTTTCTGCTTTCAAATACAAAATTAGCTGGCCATGGTGGCACACACCCCGTAATCCCACATCTACTCAGGAGGCTGAGGCAGGAAAATGGCTTGAACCCAGAGGTGGAGGTTGCAGTGAGATGAGATCATGCAACTACACTCCAGCCTGGAGCAGCAAGCCGAGACTCTGTCTCAAAAAGAAAAAAGGCCGAGCACGGTGGCTCCGCATGCCTATAATCCCTAGCACTTTGGGAGGCCAAGGCAGGTGGATCACCTGAGGTCAGAGTTGAGACCAGCCTGGCCAACATAGCAAAACCCTCATCTCTACTAAAAATACAAAAGTGGTGGGCATGGTGGCACATGCCTGTAATCTAACTACTCCGGGAGGCTGAGGCAGGAGAATCACTTGAACCCCAGGCCCGGAGGTTACAGTGAGCCGAGATGCACCACACCACTGCACTAGCCTGGGTGACAGAGTGAACTCCTCAAAATAAATAAATAAGTAAAAGAAATGGCCAAAACCACAATTTCTTTTAGCCAACCTAATACAGTGTAATGTATTGGTAACAAAACAATGAAGTACAACTAAATGCAACAACATAGGTAGGTCTTGAACATACTCCAAGGAGAAAAACCAAACACAAAAAGAATATATGTGATCCCATTGACATGCTTGAATTTCAAAACAGCTAATAACTTTTATTATAGTGTTTGAGAGTGTATGTTTGGTAGTAAAGAGGTATAAAGATAGCGAGGCACAGTGGCTCTGCCTTAATCCTAGCACTTTGGGAGGCGAGGCAGGTGGATCACAAGGTCAGGAGTTCGAGACCAGCACAGCCAACGTGGTGAAACCCCATCTCTACTAAAAATACAAAAATTACGCTCGGAGTGGGTGGCATGCACCTGTAATCCCAGCTATCTAGGAAGAGCAGAGGCAGAAGAGTAGCTTAAACCCAGGAGGCAGAGGGATTTGCTGTAAGCGGAGATAGTGCCACTGCACTCCAGCCTGGAGCAACAGAAGCGAGACTCCATCTCAAAAAAAAGAGTATAAAGACAAGAGGTGGTGATTAGCATAATGTACAACAACCAGGATGTGGATGCCTTTGGGGCAGCAAAGGGAACACAGAGACTTGGTGGCCAACAAGATTCTCAATACTTGCCCTTGGTGGTGTCAGGTTTTGCTTTACAATAGTCCTGAATTTATGTCTGGTAATAGCACTTTCTCTGTGTCTTATGTTTTTACAGTGGGAAGGGGTTTTACAAAGCACATATGGTCCAGCCTTGGCCAACACTTAGTGAAACCTATCTCTACTAAAAATACAAAATTAGCTGGGCATGGTGGTGCAGGCCTGTAGTCCCAACTACTTGGGAAACTGAGGTGAGCGCTAGCCGCTGACCTGGGAGGTGGAGCAACTCACCTAGTACACATGAATGGGATAACTTATCAAGTGACAGCATCCACGATTTGTGTGTGTGTGTGTGTGTGTGTGTGTGTGTGTGTGTGTGTGTGTGATGGGGTGCTTGCGCTCTGTCGCAGGCTGGAGTGCAATTAGCATAATCATAGTTCATGGTAGCCTCAACCTCCTGGGCTCAAGCAGTCCTCCACACCCAGCCTCTTGGTAGCTGCAGTGGAGTCTGCACCACCATGCCACAATACTAGCCACTATTTTATTTTTGTTTTGTGATGAGTTTGTAGGCAGCCACAGGTGCAGTGGCATGATCTTGGCTCACTGCAAACTCCCAGCCTTCCAGTTTCAGACTCACCAGCGCTTCCAGCCTCCAGCCTGAATTATAGGTGCACACAACCACGCCAGTAATTTTGTATTTTAACAAAACAGGGATTTCATCATGGTAGCGGAGCTGGTCTCAAACTCTGACACTGTGATCTGCGGCCACCGGCCTCCCAAAATGCTAAAGTGGCCGCCTGCTCCGCAAAATTTTTTTTTTTTTTTTTTTGAGAGCGAATCTCACTCTGTCACCAAACTGGAAGTGCAGTAATGATCTCCCACATTAATGAAACCTTGCTTTAGGAGCTCACACCACATGTAAGAACGAACCCAGTAGCTGTTATCAACCCCATCTGTCAACAGAGAAAGTAACTTTTGCCTAAGTTTACACAGCTAGTCCAGAATTCTTGGGTTGCTTTGAGGAAGGATGAGCCATCACTTAGGCTGGAAATGAAATAGGTCAAAACTCCTTCCAAATGAACACATAAGCGTTAGCTCAACTTTTTTTGAAATAGAAAATGTCACGTCTATTTATAATACTTATTAGGCGTTTTACCTACATTTTTCTTTTCTTTTTTTTTTTGGATACAGTCTAGCTGTTGCCCAGGCTGGAGGCTGGAGTGCAGTGGCGTGATCTAGATCACCATTTGCAACCTCTGCCTCCCAGGTTCAAGTGTTCTTATTGCTTTCCAGCCTCTACACGGTAGCTGGGATTACAGATTTGCTACACCATACCATAGCTGGTATTTTAGTAGAGACGGAGTTTGCCCATGTTGAGCTGGTCTCAAAACTTCCCGACCTCAGTGATCACACCTGCCACAGCCTCCCAAAGTGGTAGGGTTACGGGCATGAGCCACTCCACCCAACCATTATGTACATATTTCCAAATCACATTTTGTAGAGACTATCTTTAGTAAATGCTTTTCTTTTTGTTTTAGAGACACAGTCTCACTGTATTACCAATAGAGATTGTGGGTGTGATCATTGCACATGACAGCCTCAAACTCCTGGGCTCAAGCAATGCTTCCTGCCTTAGCCTCCCTGAGTAGCCAGCTCTTGGATCAGTGGTGGGATTTCTGCTGGTGAGCCAGCCATTGCAACCTGGGCAATATGGCAAGGCGTTAATAATCAGTACTTTGGGAGGCCTGGGCAGGTGGGTGGATCACTTGAAGTCAGGAGTTTGAGACCAGCCTGTTCAGCATGGCTGAAACCCCATGCTTTTACTAAAAATGCAAAAATTAGCCAGGCATGAGGTGGTGAGTGCGGTAATCCCAAGCTACTCAGGTGGCTGAGGCAGGAAACTAAACTGTAGATAAAGCCATGAGATCAAAAAACAAGTTGGTTACTTCCAATATACAATGGTGGGTACCAGCAATGGGTAAACATTCCCATTCAAAAAGGGAGAGAATTGTATAGAAGGGGTAACGGTCTCCAGGCAGTCTGCTTAGGGCGGGGCAGTAAGCCTTAAAGCAATCTCCCTTTACTCCATGTCAGGTATGACTGCTGTCCCAGGTTAGGTCTACTGCCTGGCGGCTTTTCCAGACTGAGGGATGCCAGCTGCTGGTGGATCTACGTTTCTTGGGTCTGATTTGGAGGTGGTGCACCCACAGCTGCACTAGGCAGTGCCCCAGTGGGAGCCTCTGTGTGGGATCCAACACCACATTTCCCCCTCAGCACTCCCCTAGTAGAGTCTCTCTGCAGGGGCTCAGCATCTCTACTGCAGGCTACTGCCTGGGCACCTAGACTTTCTGATACATCCTGTGAAATCTAGGTGGTGGAAGCTGGCCCAAGCCTCTCCCCTTCCTTTCTGCGTTCTGTGCACCTGCAGGTTTAACACTGCGTGGAAGCTGCCAAGTCTTACAGATTGTGCCTTTGGGAGTAGCAGTTCAGTTAGATCTGGGACCTTTGGGCTGCGGCTGGAGCTGGAGGCAAAATGTAGGAAGCAGTGTCCTGGGCTGCACAGGACAGTGGGGGCCTGGGCCTGGCCCTGAAGCCATGCTTTCCTCCTAAACCTCTGGGCCTGTGATGGGAGGGGCTGTCTGAGACTTCCAAAATGGCTTCAGGCCTGTTTCCATCTCTTGACTCTCTTAGCACTTGGCTCCCTTTTAGTCATATAAATCTCTCTACTGGAAATGGTGCTCCACAAGCTCCTTGAATTCCACCCCCCAAAATGTTCTTTCCTTCTCTACCTACCACATGGCCAGGCTGCACCAAACTTTTATGCTCTGCTTCCCATTTATTTCTTTACTTATATATTTATTGGGGATGAGTTTTGCTCTTGTTGCCCAGGCTAGGTGCAGTGTAGCTGTGATCTCAGCTTACCACTGACCTCCACCTCCCAGGTTCAAGTGATTCTCCTGCCTCAGCCTCCCAAGTAGCTGGGATTACAGGCACCACGCCACCCGCGCCCGGCTAATTTTTATTTTTAGTAGAGGCAGGGTTCCATATGTTGGTCCAGCCTGATGCGAACTCCTGACCTCAGGTGATCTGTCTGCACTCAGCCTCCTAAAAGGTGCTGGGATTACAGGCGTGAGCCACCAAACCTGGCTGTTTTATTTATTTTTGAGACAGAGTCTCACTCTATCACCAGCTGGAGTGCAGTGGCATAATCTCGACTCATTGCAACCTCCGCCTCTTGAGTTCAAGTGATGCTCCTGCCTCAGCCTCCCACATACCTGGGATTACAGCACATGCCACCATGCCCGGGTAATTTTTGTATTTTTTTGGTAGAGATGGGGTTTCACCATGTTGGCGAGGCTAGTCTTGAACTCCTGACCTCAGTTGATCCGCCCACCTTGGCCTCCCAAAGTGTTGGAATCACAGGCGTGAGCCACCGCGTCTGCCTTTTTTTTTCTTTTGAGACAGAGTCTTGCTCTGTCACCCAGGCTGGAGTGCAGTGGTGCTATGCTGGCTCCTGCAACCTCCATACCTCTCAAGTTCAAGTTCTTTGCCTTAACATGGATGAAACTGGAGGCCACTATCTTAAGTGAAACAACTCCAGACATAGAAAGCCAGCTATGCATGTTTTCACTTATGAAGTGGGAGCCAAATAATGTGAACATATGGACACAGGGGTGTGTAATGATAGACAATAAAGGCGAGGAAGAGTGTTGAGCTGGGTGGGAGTTGGATGGATGGCCGAGAAATTATGGCAATGTGGAATTATTCTGGTGATGGAGCATCCCACCAAAATACAAACTGCCTCGCATTCAACCCATGT